>VXAX01003784.1:868312-947431 GCA_013399835.1 Leptocoma aspasia
GTCCTCCCGTCCCGGTGCTGCCCCAGCCACCTGTCGCTCCCGCTTGGCCGAGGGCTCGTCCTTCACCTCGGTGACGAACAGACACGGCACCTTGCGCTGCACCGCACCCCGCCGCCTCATGGCCCCAACCGCCCGCCGCCGCCGCGCCTGCGCCGCCCCGCCCGCGCTGCGCCACGGGAAATGGAGTCCGCCGGGGCGCTGCTGCTGCTGCTGCTGCACTCTGTGCCCCGGCATCTGGACCACCTTCCCCCCCTTCTTCTTCCCTGACCTTGGTGTCCGAGGGTTCTTTCTCTCACACATACTCCCACTCCTCCCTCTGACTGTTGTTGCCCACCAGGCTGTGGTATCTTTGTGGTATCAGAGATTTCTTTTTAAGACCACAGTTGCATCAGCAAGAAGTTGGGTATTATTTAAGCTTTGCTAAATTGGTTTGTTCCATTTCACATTAAAAAAAGCACCAGAATGGGTGACTCTTTGGAACGATGTGATATTCTGTATTTTACGTGGATGCAATAGAAAGGAAGGTGTTCAGCCTGGACAGTCATGTAGAAGCATCATGCTGATGTCCCAAGCTGGAAGAGCAGTTGGCAACTGTTAAAATGTAACATTCCATCCTGGCTAACAACTGCTCTCAGTTCAGTTCAACAGTTCAACCACATGGAGAAGGTACCACATGCTTCATTCAACTATTTTTTGTTTTAGCTACACTATCCACTGAGTTTATGGCATCTGAAGGTTTGGCATTTGGAAGAAAACTGCTTTCAGGATAAGATGATTTGCCTGACTGCTGATAGCTTTAATTCTAACAAGTACTTACATTCCACCTGGTAAAAATCCAGGGATGGTTGTAGGGCTCTTGGTTATTCCATCTGTTTTTAGGGGTCAGGGAGTTAGATGTTAATGCCTGGGAGATGGGCTTTGTGTCTCAGGGGGTGGCCCAAATGTACTGACTACAATCCAAAAGCTTTTGGAGATGCTGCTCATAGACGTGGCTGTTAATATCTGGAACTGAGAGAAACCTGCTTCCAAATATTTCAATATTTTCGAGTATGGCCTTGTTTACATTTTAAAAATTACTCAGAAACTCATTCAGAAATAACCCCCAACCTGGCATTTACAGTTCTCAGGTGGGATGCCATTCACATCCAGGATGTAAACCTGATTTTACGTATTCAGAGTAAATCCCGTGAGCGCTTGCCTCCTTGGAATTACGAGTTCATCATATGTTTGAGAAAGATACCCCTGGTTATAAGGATAAGTGAATTATATCATCAGAGATGATGCTAAAAACTGCAAACTCTGATAAGACAGAGATGCAGAACAACAATTTCATGTATAACTAACAGAAGTTACTCATGTTGTGAAAGTGCTTTCTCTTCAATATTGTGCAGACTTTTTAGCTGGTGCCACATTGATCAATAGAGGGACAGCAGCTATATGAGTATATGTATGAGTAAAGAATCAATAATTAATCAAATTCATGTAGACAGTCTGTTATTCCCATTAGGTTTTTGTTTGTCATCTTTAAAAACATCTGAAGCTGAAAGATGGTGCGAGCAGTGTAATAGCAGCAGTGCCAACACTGAGTCCCAAATTTTTTTAGTTTTCGTTGGGAATCTTTTCTGGGTTTTCTTTCTTACCCCATGTTTTCTCATAGATTCATGTCCTCTAATAGTAAGGCAGTACTAGCACGAAATTTACACTTGTACTGCACATTTCATTTGAGATTGATCTGATTTTTCCATTGTACAGAAAAGTAAACTCAGCCACATATCAGTTAAATGACTTAAGAGATTTTTTTTCCTTCCCACCAGCTCATGGAAAGTCTGCACTAAACTAAGTAGACTGCCTTACCCCTATTCTAATCTTGAAAAAGTTTACATCACCAAACTCTATTGACCTAACTCAATAACTTTGGAGCTATCTAGAGCTTATGATAAAAATCATAAAAGATGATTTGAAATGTTGTAAATTATAAGAATGTGGTCCCACAAAACCTTGGTCATATGTTTATAGCAGTGTGAACTGTCATTCAATCCTATGTTCACACAGCATGTACTAATCCATTTATTCCATTCTGATTGTTATATTTACAACACCTGAAAACTGTTTTCTCCTGCAGCAAAACTACAGCAAGTTCTCCTGTTTCTGGGAGACAGAGCCCGTAGGCTGTAGGAGGATAAGCTGTGACTTCTTTCACAGAAAACCCCGTAATATAAATGGACTTTATTTGCCACCTAGTAACAGTGAGTAAAAATATTTTCTCAACAATTTGTTTATTAGAGTAACGAAATAGACAAAAATGTCCTTCCAGTGGTTATGTAATATATAGTAAGGTCAAGAAATCCACTATGATGAATCAATCAAGTATGATCTGCTATCCCAGCAAGTTTAAGGGAAAGAACGGAATTTGAATAAGATTGCCACATGAATTATTTTAGCTGTCATATTATGAATCTTCATACCTACTAGTGATAGAAAAGATGAAGTCATATTTAGGTTGCTGAGATCCATGGAATAAAAATGTTGCTTAACTTGAACTTCTGATAGATTAAATCTCTCTAGCAGTTCAAATGGTTAGTGTGCAGGTAATAATTTAAGAGAAATAAAAGTAGTGTGTGTGGTGGGAGGAGGAGGTTGGTTGGGACACCGATATCTCTTGATAGAACACAACATGTATGGATGAGATGCCCCTTGTAGAGATAACATCAGATTACAGAGCTGTTTGTGCAGATATATTTCCAGTTTTTTGTTTTTAATAAAAATTTCAGGCTTGAACATTGGTTATATATTACTGAAGTACATTAATAGTCTGTAAGGCAGCAGTCTTATTTGTGGAAAACTCCACCATTCCAAGTTCAGTTTTTTCCCTCATCCGTTTCTAAGAGGAGCTCATGACTACCAGAAATCCTGGTAGACAGCTGGAACCCGGAACAGAGTAAGAGCCCAGGGCAAAGAACAAAGACAGCTGTCAGAAGCAGGAGTGAGGAGACCAAGTCACCATGAAACCTGAAATTGCCCCAGGAAGATGGAGCCTGTCATATCTGGGCATGTGGAGCCTAACTAAGCACACAGGATCAAGGCAAGACCTGGAGTGCTGTTTTTCCGAGTGCCCATACTGCCTTCAGCACAGCTCCCACTTACACAGCACAGGCACTCTCTTGGCTGTGGTGCAAGTCAGAGACTGTACCCAAAAGTCACTGTGGGCAAGGGTATCCTGTGCAAGAGCAATGTCCGCCAATCACGGCTAGAAAACAGACCAAACCCTTTTACTTTTTACTGAAATATGTACAAGTTCAAGCCTGTGTGCGCCACAATAGCATTGCAAATACTAAACCTGCTTTTTTTGTTGTTGTTCTTATACTTTAAAATCTTGTTAAACTAATTTAAGGTTGATTTGGCTTATTCTACTTAGAGCTAAAAATAGCCTGTTCTGAACAGTTAGTGTTGTATCTGACACATCTCTTCCATGAGATACAACAAATCTGATTTGTTATGAGCATCATGTTATGAGAAAAGGTCTAACATGACATGCATGCTGCTCATAGGCAAGCAAGAGATGAACAAGAATACAAACAATTGGAATAATAGAAAAATGCTCACACTTTCTTTTAGACTGGAAAATATATCAAACTTCAATATTTTTAATATAATGCACAGAATACTGTGGTTGAAAATCAGTCAGCTTGAACCATACCCATAGACTCACCGTCTTTCATCATTTTTCTTTTTAGTCCATTGTATTTCTTGGCTCTTGGAACGTGTTATCCAGTTCTAAAGCCATTTTGCTGAAAATATTAGGTGTGGAGGTAAATTCCTTAGGAAAATAATATATTTTCTGATTTTTTTCTGATTAAGTGTAAATTATTTTTGTGAGCTACACATTCCTTTGCAAAATCTACATTTTGTACCTCGTAATGAGAGTTGAGATTTCGTTTGATATAAAAAAAGTCTTCAAATTTAAAATGAGCAAGCCTGTCCTTAGCATTGCTAAATTCTTAAAAATGGATGCTGTAGGGATTGATACAGCATGTTTGCAACTTTTTACAATAGTGCAGTGATGAAAATTCTTTTTAGAAGTCTATATTCAGCAGTGCCCATGTCCATTCAGAGGAGCTGCCACCTCAGCTCCTCAGTGTTTTTCATATTTTCTGAAGTTGGAAGGTGCTCTCTCACCAGCCTCTGCACAAGATAGTGTCTAATCCTGATAATGTTTTCAGAAGTATGCCTGCTGCTGTCAACCTGGATGTGACACTTTAGTTTCCTTCTAGCAAAATAAATCTAATGTTCTTGTCTGCAGATGTCCCATTGAAACAGGATGTCCAAGGAGGCATTCTGCATCCAGCCCATCGTCAGGACTCACTCAGAAATCAAGAGAATGTTTTAGTACCAATTCACCCTCCACTGATTATAAACCTCAGTGATGAAGAGGATGATGAAGAGGATGATGATGAGGAAGACAACTGTAAACAGTTTTTTTCTTTTATAAGCAATTTGGATGGGTTTTGTCAGCTCTTGTGATGTACTTCACAACTGATTGTTATAATAACCATGACATTTTTAGAAAAGGGTTGTTGAAAAGTTTTTTGAAATAATTTTCGGCTAATCTTTAGACTGTTGGAGCTGGTAGTCACCAGATGTGAGCAAGGCAGTATTTTCTAATGCCTGTGATCCAATTCAAATGGCAATCCAAAACTCTTCAAAATTTTAGGATGAAATTCCAAGTTTAGGAGGTACTTAATTTCTGGGAAAAAAAATTTTGAACAAGGGCTGTTATGCAGTCGTCTGTGAAGGTGAAGTCACAAGTTTTTTACAAAAAATAGTTGTGTGACTTTAACTTAAGTAATTTTTTCAGCTGATTTACCAAATTCTGTAGGCAATCTTACATTTTAGAGAAAGTTATTCTTAAATCCAGCAAAGAGAATTGATGGAAAACTCTCCGCTAGTTGAACTGAATGCTTTTATATATATATTTACATATACGTATATATATACACACACATATATGTTAATACAGTTAAACCATTGACTGTATCTCACTAAGAGATAAGAGATTGATAGAGATGGAACAAATGACACATTCCTGGAGAGGGAAAAGTGAGAGAATGACCTACTTTCAGGCATGCATTCAGCAAATTACTCTGCTGCCCCAAGGCACTTTTCACTTTCCCACTGCCCATCAGGTTGGCCGGCAGAGCAGCGTGTTAGTGCTTCCTAACTTGGTTTCAGCCTGAGTATGCCACTTAAACAATCTACAAAGTAGGGCTTTGCTAATCTTCATAGCCTTAACTGAGAGAGATCCGGAGCACTCACTTCACCAGCTCTGCCAGCGGGCACTACAGGATAGTAACTTTGGGCAGAGGTTTTGTGACAAGCACTCTGGTGACATGTTATATCTAATTTCCTTGTGGGTATAAATGAAAGATTATTTAGATTATTTTGAAAATTAATATTGGAGATATTTTTGAATCCTTTTGGATTAACAAACATTTTCTTATTAAAATATGTTTTAACTGCAATCCCATTGCACTTGAAAATACCTAATATTAAGTAATTATTTTCAGTCCAGAAGCATAGGTTGCAGTCAAAACCAAAAGTAACCAATGACAAAAATTAAAGTCATTATCATATTTTATTACTAAGACTTTTTGAAGGTCTTTCTATAGTTATCTTATAATTTTTTACTAATATTTCCTGCAGATGTTTCCAGCTGGATGCCTAAGACTGTTATAGATATTGAAGAGGAAAGAGCAATAAGGGATATATGCTATAAATCTGGTAAATATGAAATTAATAATTCTTTCCTTAAAAACAATGCTTCCAATACAGTAAACTTTAGGACTCTTTTTTTTTTTTTCCTCTTGGGGCATGTGTAGGAGAGTATTATGGGATTCAGAACCCTTACAAACATCAATCAACAAAAACTGTGTCTTCACCGTGGCAAGACGAGTTATTACCCTTGGAAACTACTGAACAAAACTTGCAGAAAGGCAAGTATTTTGATTTCTTTGGACTGTATTTACCGCTTCTAAAATTGCTGTAACAGGGAGAAACTATTACATAGTTTGCACTTCCTCCCCGCTTTTTAAATTTAGTGAAAATAAAATTTTGCAAAAACGTGTTTGTATTTGTCAGCAAATTACAAAAACACTTCATTCTTTTTTGCCATATATGTAATCACACTCATGCTGATGACCTGCATCAATTGTGGATGGAAAAGTTAGAAATGGGCTATTCACCCAGTCTGTATTTTCCTGACATACCCAACATGGGTGTTTCATATAATTTCATGATAAAGATTTACGTAGTCTAATTTTAACCATCCTAAGGTTAGCAATGTAGTTTAAATTTCTTGTCTAGCCTCTCTGGTGAAAATGGAGAGAGACAGGAACTCCAATGGATCTCCCTTTTGTTGAAGCACCAGGCAGTGCCAAAGGGTGAGAGATGAGCCACTTTTCCAGAGGTGCTCCATGATCTCTCTTGGCTATCTTGTGTCTTGATGTCAAAATGTAGTGTTAAATCAAACTTTCATATGACTAAATTTAGATTAAATACCTCATTCAGTTGTCGTGTAAAAGAGAACAAAAGAGTTACATTTTGTTTTGAATTCTGGACTATCCAACATAATTAAGGTCAAAGGAATACAAATTTATAAACATTGACCCCAGTTCTTATGGTTTTTCATTTATTATTCTCTTCTAATTTCTAAATTTGAAATGTTTGTTATTAAAATAGTTCTGATAAATTCTTTCTAACAAATACATAGATACATTTAGTCTATAGATGAGAGACTCAGTGACAAATGTGTGAACATACCTTTCAAGAAGTGTCTTTATTTATTATTGGATACATTAAGAGAAAAAGATAGATATGTTTCCCTAAAACAGTTTTTCAATTGAGTTCTCTGAGGCTTCAGGTACTATGATGACATGCATCCTGAAAATGCCATAAATTCAATTAGATAGGATTAAGAAATATAATTCATGGGCAGTGAGAAGCTCATGAATAAGCAGGTGATTTATAGCTGGCTCTTTACTTTGGAGCCATAGTCTTCTTTAGTCTATGAATTATGATATTTTCTTACAAAGCAGGAATGATAGACACCAGTTACACTAGACAGGATTCAAATAATTAATAAAAGAGAAAGAAGGTTATGAAATGAGAGGTTAAGAGAAATTGCACTAAACTAATCAGTGGCTCATAGGGGTGGGAGGAAGAGAATGTCAGTGCCATTACCATTGCTTACACACAGCTAAACATTCTTTCTGTTGCCTTTCCAGGTGATGGTAACACAATTCCTACAAGATTTAGTAATACAAGAAAAGAAAAGGAGAGTTCAGAAAGGAGAGTATCAATAGAGAGTATTCCCAGAACAGACAACAAATCCTTTGACAATGGAGGTAATATACTGTAGCATCAGCTTCTCATTGCTGAACGTCATGTGGTAAATAAAATAACTAAATATGCATGCATTGAACTTCCCCATTTTGCATTTGACTTATTATATGTTCTTTATGTTCTAGACACTCTTTCTCATGCTGAACCATTAATTATAACAACAAAACTAATTGTTTGTGATTATATATTATGCTTATTTTAGGATTGCCCTGGAAAAAATCCTTTATGCAGATTACAGTTGCTTTTGGGAAAGAAAGGGTTCTGTGGAGTTATGAAAAAGCAAATGTAGAGATGCAGACAAGTTGGTTAGAGCCTGGTGCTAGTAACACCAAGGACAAGGGTTTGAGCCCTGGATGAGCCATTCATTTAAGAGCTGGACTTGATGATCCTTGTGAGTCCCTTCCAACTCAGAATATTCCGTGACTGTGATTCTGGGATGTCTGAAGTCAAAATGCTTTCAAAAACTGTTACTGTTGTGAGACTATCCATAGTTAAGATGAATAGGCTTTGTATTTTTCAGTTGTCCTACAGAAAAATAACAAAGCTGCAATCCTGCAACTTGTGTAACAGGATCTGATCCCTCTGTATAATCTTGATTGACCTTAATGAAGACACACTGTTTTGACCAATTGAGTTCAGTATTGAATCATGTCATTAAAGTTGAAGAATGCCTCATTCTCCTTGAATTTACTTAATACTTAGTGGTATTTAATCCTTTTTTTTTCCATAAATATTTATTAATGATAAAAATAGTAGTAATTGTAGTATTCTTTTTTTCCCCCCTAGTTTGTCAATGAAAATAGTGCAATAGCATGCTAAGGCTGCTTGCTCTAACTTGGAGCAAGCTGGTGTGTGTCTTCTAGCTCCAGAACCATTGCACAGTAGAAATGTATTTTACATTCTACATCTTTTCCTGTGACCTTTGTGTACAAAAGTATCTTTCTTTTTATATATCCTTTATGTCTGTATAAACAGTTACCACTGAGCCACAATTCAATAATTGAATCTCTGTTCACAATTATATATATTTAAAGCTTTTAACTTTAACAGACTATTTAACAGCTTTGTTTAACAGACTATTTTCTTTAATTTTTTGGGCCTTATCAAATCAGCTATTTGGTTTCTACTCACTTCAGCTAAAAACTGCCATTTAAAAAGCAGACTCTTTGCACTGTTCACCTTTCTCAGAGTGCTCTTGAGTACAGATAACTGTGAGAATCCTTTCCTACAGGAGGTGGTGGTTTTGTGATACAGAGAAACACATTTGTTGATGGGAACAGATTTGAGGCACTACCTCGGGAAAAAGAACCAATTACAGCAAAGTATTCCAATGTGAAAGGTACTTCATTATTATATATTTGCAAATTTTTAGATTAGATTACTTTTGTTTCTCTGCAAGTGTGGTGATCATTACACATTTTGTGTAAAACCAATCTGAAGTGAAATTTCCATTAGCAGTGTGATTTCTTTCACTGCAAGATGACAGCAGTTGTTGTATGTTATGGTTTAATTCTGCTTCTTTCAGCCAGTTTGCATCCTCTGATAGATTCAACTATGAGTCCCTGAGTTACTAAAGTCTTTGATGCTCACATTAGAACATGGGGAAGGCTGTGCACTTTCCACTTCAGACAAGTAAAACAGATTTGATTGTAGGTAGTATCTCACAGAACACAGGACTTAATAAAACCAGTAAAAATATAGTTAAGGAAAGAGCATAACACTTGTGATAGAGTGTGTTTATCAAAAACTAGTCACATACAGCAAATTAAAATACCTACACCAAAGTACCTTAAGGATAAGTTTCATCCTTTTCACAGGAGAGTTACAGAATATATTTGTCAATTTAGAAAATGTTATTGTTAGTAGATTGTTATCTAGTTATTTCTTTGCAGTTTTAGAATAGAAGGGGAAAAAAGGATAGATTATTTGTTTTTGAACTACCCAATAAGCTGAAGCAGAAGTAGAGCATTTCTGCCGCTTTTTGGCCTAAAATGAGAGTAACCAAAAATCCTTACTTACATTAGCAGGAAAAAAGGGAGAACAAAGCCCCATCTTCCCAAAGAGTAGCAGGGCCAGGAGAAGAGTGCTGTGGTTACTTTACAATGCAACTTTCTCTGTGAAGTTCAGTTTGTAGTTTGAAGTGGGTTTACCTATGCAACCAGTGCTGTTACAAATTTATCTCCATCATTTATAGTATTTTGTTATGTTCACGCACTGCACATCTCCAGGGTGTGTCCAGGTGTTACAGGCAGAAGTCATTCACAGTTCAGCCAGGCATCCTTTGAAGTGCAAGGATTGGTGTCCATGGGCTCAGCCATGGGTATTCCAGAGGTCCACACCTATGCAGTGTAGAGAAAGGATGATCTGATTTTTCCATTTAGAGTTAATTTTTGAGTTGGTCTTCAAGATTTCTTCTGCTAGAGGAAATATAGACACTTTTGCTTTCCTTCTGGGGGATGACACTTTTAGAATAATTAACATGTGAAACCATGTTCCACCCAAAGGGACCTATTTATGAGTAGGAGATCACGTTTTCAAAACACCACAATATTTTTGGCTATGAACATTTTTTGTGCTTTCTAAAAAAAGTGAATACATATTATTTTAATCCCTCAGAAACAAACTACACTGAACTGGTAAAGAACCACCACTGTAAGGAAGTAAAGGAAAATAAAAGGATTTCTGAGGAGCGAAGAAATTCAGCTAATGCAGTAACTGGCAAAGGTATTTTGAAAAAATCATCAGGTTATTCATTTCTATTTACTAAACTGTGAGATGATTTAGCGCTATCTAGTAAATTTCTGTTCTTAGTGTCAAATATAGACAGCCCATACTTGGATTGGTCTATCTACAAAGAACATTTTTTTAATCTTGTTTGGTCTCCAGTTGCCTGCACTATGTGAAATTTTGAATAATAGGACAACCTTTTTTTGGTTGTATTTTCACTTTTAGGAATTCACACTCCAGACCCCAAAGTAAAACCAAGTTATCAACAAAGAGGTCAAAATAAGGAGGATGAAACTGCTTCTTCCAGTCCATATGGGAGAGAAACTGGAAGATACACTCATTTAAATTCTCCAGAACCTCGACGATCAGCTTATGTAGTCTACCGGACTGTCACTCAAAAACCGAAATTCAGTGGATCTACAGGTGGGTTCCTGTGTATACAGAATTCTTAAAATGCCTGTCTGTATTGTGCTGCATTCAATTGGGTCTCTGCAGGTGGATACTAAGTTATTTATGCCTACATACAGGCATGAGTAAATTGGATCAAGCATAATTTTCACAAGTAGATTTCAGCCATATCCATAGACAGAAATGTAGAGATTTGTAAAGCTTTGCAATTTGTCAGACAGAATATTCATGAGCAATAATTGAGCCATCTTTACAACAGGAATTCATAGATGCAGTGAAGTGGTGATGTGCAGAAATACAGTGATCCCCACTTTTTACAGCATGTCTCATGTGACTTATTTTCCTAAATATTTAATAAACCTTGAAAACTCCACCTTTATTTTATTCTAACTACTTATAGTAGAATTATTTTTTGCAGTGTGTCTCAAGAAATGTTTTATGTTCAACCTTATGTCTCCCAGTAGGGTATGAAAGAATGACCTTTCTTTGCGGCATATATTTCCATAACTGGGACTTCACTGGAGTTTTCATTGTTATGAATTTGTATTTACTTTCATAATTTAGGATTTTTTTTGTCTTGAATAAACAAGGGTTTGGGTCTTATTCAAACTTCTGTTATCAATTTAAATGCAGTGTAAATCTTTGTGCTTAACATCAGTATTATTTTTTTTCACATTAATTATGTTGGACAGAGGACTGAATCTATTCTTTCTGCTGTTCGTAAAGGATGGTACTTTCCTTCATCTTACTCTGCTGTCTTGATGCTACATGCTATGTCATTTATTTGACAAGAAACCTAAAGGTGGGATTCTGAGTCTTGCATCTTTCTTTCTGGCAATCTGCTTCAGATTTATTACACCTTTTGCTTTATTTTTATCTTGCTAATATATATAGCTTCACCCAATCTAGTACACCATTGGGGGTTTATTTGTATTTTCAGTTTCTGTGTCCATGGTTTCCCTGGATAATTTGTTTTTTCATTTGTCACTATGTCAACAGATTTAGTGGTAAATAATTTAGATAATCAGAAATCAAAAAAGTGATTTTATCTTGCCAGTTTCAGTCATCTCTTTTGAGCTGGGTTCATTCTCCATTTTAAGGTGTCTCTCTGTCTTAATTTTAGTAACAGGGATCTCCTTCACACAGAATAATGCCTACTTTAAAGTGAATAAAGTGAAACAAATTCCAACATTGGTGCTTTGTCTTGATGACAAATAGTTTTGTCTTTTTTCTTTGAATGTTTGCTTTCATTAAATGTGAACAAGGTGGTGTAGGGATTATAGAGAGAATATTCTTTATGTGAAGAATGCATGTTATTAAATTTCCAGGTTAAAAAAGGAGACAACATTTTAGAAAAAATGGGAATCAGCATTTTTGTCTTGAGAACAATCATTAACATTTTTTCTGCCTTTCTTTCCAGCAGTACCTGAGTCCTATGGTCAGAAAGGCTCCAAACAAAAGAGTCAGCCTGACACCAATAGGAGATTTTGGACACAAACAGAAAACTATGGTAATATTTACACATTGTGTATAAACTGAAAATTGTAGGTTTATTATGAAAACAATAATTTAAATTAATCACATTAAGATGGAATTAAAAGAAAAATATTAATAATATTAATTTTTTACCAATTTTTTTAGAAAATAGTTTCTGATTAGGCAGAATATTCTGGGGCACAATCAATTGTCTAGCAAAAAAACCATAACATAGCCTTGTATATAGGGCTTTCACAAGCAGGGATAAAACAGAAGCTATTGATGTCTTTGGGAAGGTCTTCAGCCCAGGAGCATTACCTTTGTAAAAACCAAGGAGGTCCAAAGCAGAATCTCCTCATTTGAAAGATTACACGAGCCTCATGGAAATGCTACAATATTGCAAATTATCTTTAAAGTTCTGGAGAGAGTGTGCCTTTAACACTAGCTTGTGTTTGAGGGGCAATGTCTGACTCATCTGATGCATTCATTGAAACTTCAGCCAATGCAATATTGAATTCACGTGTCAGACTGAGGGAGTCTTTCCTGAAATTGTGGTTGAAGTTAGGAAACAATGTGTATGTTTTTCCTACAGGCAAATATACTTCAGGATCTTCTAATTCACCAGCTTGGAGGAAAAGAAATCCACAAGCAAAACCGTTCTCTAAATTTAAGATAACTACTCAGGTAACTGATAGAAATGGTTACAATTCAGCCTTTTTAGGAGAATTGGCATGCCTCTGCCCACCTAGAAAATGTAAAAGTGCTTGTAAAACTTCCTGATTCAAAACCTGCAAGATTCTGATCAATGCTGAGTAGCTGAAAGAGCAGTTAATAGTTTTGTTTTGTCATGTACCTTTGCCTGCATAATTAACCTGTGATTTCTAATTTTTTAACAATAATACTTATATGAAAGCAAAACGTGTACTCTAAAGTAAAGTGCTACAAAAGGCACGTTTTGGATGCTAGCACCAGACAAACACAGTAGAGACCATATGTGTTTGATCTGTTTCTCTGCTGGATTGTTCATGAAGCTTCAGCAATGGCTGAACAATAACCAGCTGAGGTCTGAAGCCATGAAATGACTCAGGTTACAAAATGTTTGCAAGATACCCTAAAGACCATTCATACATTTTCCAGCTGCCTTGAAAGCTGAGATTAGAACCTCTATCTCATCTTTCATGTTGAAATTTTACTTCTTAAGATGTTTCTGAAGGAGCATGTAGTTTTACTCTAAGAAATTATGCACAGAATTTTGTGTATATCTGTTTTGACAGCAGAGTAAAGAAGACATGGAAGTGAATAAAAAAGGAGAAAAAGAAACATCTAAAGGGAAATAAGGAAATTATCAACTGGAATATCCAAAGATGAAGAAACTGCAAATTCCAAAAAGAAGGTGCAGGAAGGAAGCACACTATAGTGTTTCAAAACTGGTTAAAAATTCTTAAAAGTATGCTCTGCATGGTGACATATAAAGATCTATATCCACTATGTTTAATCTACTATAAAAATTTGGCAGTTGAAGTTATTTTTACAGACTACGGCTCTACACCATAGACTGATAGTTCATAGAGAAAAAAATCCCTAAGCAGAGTCTTCCCCTATTTTATTTGATAGATGTTTTAAGGCATAATTCCTAATATGAATAAATACTATTAGTTATACTTAGCAGTTTCAGAGGACTTTTAATGTAAACAGCAATAGTGTAATGCATTCTAGAATGTGGTTTGCTGGTACAAAAGCCAGATTCCTAGATGGTTTAGCTGTTTTGCCATATGTTTGGGGACTCAGTCTGAATTTGATCTTGAGATTTTGCAATTTTAGCGAAGCAGCAGTTCATAACTGTGTTATGAACTAAATGAAATTCACAAGAAAACTCTCAGAATTAACTGAGATATGTATTTAAATGCATTTCAAACTAAAATATGAAGAGTTGTGTGAAGACTGAGAGGAAGACTGATAAGAAGGCTACTTTAATATTGCTTTCTGGGGAAACAAACCTCATACTGAAGTGTTACATGTACATGACTTTATATCTTTTTCTCAGATGTTTTTTCAGTTTTTTCCACTTACCTGACCTTTGGTCAATCTTAGAACATAATCAGTTTTTGAAGTGAGCCCTTCAAACTTCTTTCTGTAACACTAGGATCCAGTAATTATCTCAGTGGTACCTGTAACTGTGAGAATGAAAGCATTTTGCCACCTTGGAGCCTTTTCTTCAGTGACAGCTGAGGATCAGATACCTTCCAGGGTACTTCTAGCTGAAATCATTCTGTTGCTCTATGAGAAATATAGTCATATGTTTCTCTGCCCTACTTGATTATCTCAATAGTGGTGTAATTTTTATTTTATTTTGAAATTTAATTTTTAATCAATTAAGTTAGAACATGCTGTACTGATTATAGACATGTATGTAGTTATGCATCATTTTCTTAACTGAGAGAAGAATAGAAAAACCTAGAGGATTTGGTTTAGCTAAGTAAAAATTTACAAAACAAGAAGCATGTTTTTTAAAATCAAAGACTAGGTGTGTTGGTAATGTTCCCTCCATGTCTAATTAGACATTGGTGTTTCAAATTGTAGCACATGGTGCCTTGCAGCAGCATTTCACATGTTGTCTGCCCGAGGCAATTTAAAATCTTAATTCAGAGGGCTGTTGTACCAAGTTATTTTTAATGTCTTGATAAAGGCTTTTAATTCCCTTTTTTTTTTCATATAAAAGAAATATAAATTTTACCTTTGCTATTTGTCCAATGTCTCCACAATTTGGAGTATTAAATTTGGTAAGACCATAAATAGGCATGGGCAAATGCTGTTATGCTGGTCTGATTTTAGCATTCCGTTAAAAAGGATTTCAGTATTGAATTTGTGCAAGTGGTTAATGTTGTGACTATATGGATGTATAAGTGCAGGCTGTGCTGTGCTGCATGTGCTGCCTTGTGCCGCACAGATCCCCTACCACAGGAGAAAATCAGCAGCTCCTGCTTGGTACAGGTGATTTCACTCACCTTTATTTAGCAGTGCAGCAAGTTTCTCAGGTGGACATCCTTTCTGTTTGACAGTAGAAATGAGGAATAGAGTTGGTTCCTTTGAGAAAATCCTGTAAGAGTTCCAGTGACCAAAATGGGGTAATTTCCCATGGATGGAATCTGCAGGGTGTGCTGGGCTGTGGTCAGAGGCCCCATTCAGCTTGGGGCTCTCAGCATCTGAAGAGTTACATGGTTAACTCTACTATCTTCCTTTTCTTTTTAGTGTGGTCTCAAAAAAATCAGGATCTTAAGAGGTCTTTTAGAGAATCTGAGCACTTTTCTGCCTGGAATCATAAAGAACAAGGCACTTCCTTATACAGTTTAACCCACCTCCCCACCCTGAAAAAGCAACCCAACAAACCAAAGCCAAAAGAAAATCATTTTCTAGCATCTTAAGATGCGAATATCCAAGCAGATGGTTGGGCTAAGTATCAGGCTCTTTTCTAGGGAAAGACAGGAGATGCAGGAAGAAAAGGATGTGGCCATGAGGGTAATACTGGGCTGATCCTCAATTTTTGTGGAGTCACAGCTTCAGTACTCTTTTCACTGGAGCTTCCTGTAGAGAAATTGCAAATACTGATCTTTTAGTCATCACTTGCTCAACCCAGGAATTCACAGATACCAAAAAATACCTCATCACTGCACATTAAATATATGCTCAGCAAGATATTTACAGTTCCTATGAGGTGTTAGCTGCTCTTGACAGAAATCAGAGGAACATTAAGAGATCAAGTGCTTTGTGTGATCAAATCCTTAATTAAGATTTCCCTTTCACAGCTTCAAAGACACTAAGATTCTCTAAAATAATAAAAATACCGGTTTGTTTTCCAGATCACAGACATTTTCCCTGTTATACTTTTTAATCTTGCCTGGTTTTCTCTGTCATTAAAGCCCCAGAGAGGACCCAGAGGAAACTAAGAATATTCAGCATTTCATGCAGTGAGACCTTAAAGATTGATTGCATTTCTGTACTTTCACATAATCACTGCATGACAGACCCCCCCCCACTGATTTACACTTATAGTAGTTGAAAATAAGCTCTGAGATAATGAGCCAAAGATCAGAGGCAGAGGGCTACTGAAGCAGAGTTGAACTTGCCTTGGTATTAAGTATGCGTGGCCATAATCTGCTGCTGAATTGGAAGGCCCAGGGGAAATAAGTCATTTGTTGCTTTCACCATAGACGTGTTCAAATATGCTAATGTTTTTCCAGACGGTACTTCTGGAAGCACATCAGACATCTAATCTAGGTGAATCATATTCCTTAGTAAATAGAATAACAGTGCTACCTCCTGTATTTTGACGAAAGTTTGCAAAACTTCCAGTCAGAGATCCTGCATTCCTTAACAACCTTATATGGCTAAATTAATACCATTGACTCCCAGCATCTCAGCAGCACTGATATTTTAAATATTCTGTTTATTAATTAAGGTAGGAAAGTCCATCTCAATTTAGCACCTGAACAAGAAAAACGTTGATTGTTGTAAAATAAAAATGGAGTAAAATGTCCCTGGGAATTGTAGACATTGTTTAAAAAGAAGAATTTTGACAGTTTTCCCCTAATAAAGGTATTTTCTGATAAAATCTCTCTTGTACAGCAATACATTATGTAAATATATAAATTTATTAAAAAACCAACCGAGTCTGTCAATGATTTAACTGTGTGCGGCCAGCAGGGGGCGGTGCAGTCCCAGGAATGGGTTTGAACAACGCCCAGCAGGAGCCTCCCTTGGCGTGCGCTTGGTGCCCCCTCTCCAGAGCTCGTGTCTCTCCGCAGTGTTCTGCAAAGGCTTTACATTCAGAGAAAAGGCCACAACAGGCTTATGGCCAGCTCGGGGGAGAACTACAATCACCTACATTCAAAATTGCTAAATAACTTTTTTTTTTTTTTTTTTTTTTTTTTTTTTCTCTCATAAAGCAGAGTGGTGATATAACCCTACTTCTCTCTCATTCTACGCGCTTTCCAAAAGGTGCTTCCTGTTATCTCCTCTTCTGGACACGTCTCACCATAAGCATCTTCTCAGGGAAACTGGGAAGTCTTTGAAAAGAGATGTTCCCAGTCTGAGAGTCTCCTTTAATCTTTCCAGTCTGGAAACATTTTAGATGTTTTAAAATGCCTTTGCTTTTCATATTTGAGGTTTTTTACTAGTGGAAATAATGATAGAAACATGCAACTGTGATATGTATGATTTGAGGCACTTGAGAGCGCAACTATTATGGTTAAAATCCTGCTCCTTCTTTCCTTTTTTCACTTCCTACGGAAAAGACTGTTAGGCAAGACTAGATATTAAATTGACAGAGCCATTTGAGAAGGCAAGGTGACATCCAAAACTCCTTAGTTCATTTAAGAACATACACAAAAGACACTTTTGGGGGTTTTATGGTATATTTTGCTTTCCCTGGGCAAAAATAATGTCTTCAGAGATTGGTATCCTTGTTGTTGCTGTTCATCCATGATCATAGAATCATAAAGGTTCTGAAAGACCACCAAGATCACTGAGTCCAAGGTTTATTATTGAATTTCCAATCTAAGGATAGAATGTGCTTCTTATGTCTTCACAGCTCATTCTGCCCCCCAGGACGATCTCGAGGGCAGCTTTTGAAGATTATAGTGCCTCACTGAATATGCACCAAGTACAACATACTCTAACATGACCCACAGTAATCCTTATGACTTCCACACAATTACTGATATTCTTAGATTCAAGTGTGTCTTGATTGATCACAACAGAGTGGCTTCCAAGCTTTTCATTGCAATATGCATTGCAGCCTGCCAAATTGATATTGCTCTTGGAGATAGATGAGGATGTGAAATGCTGCAAGGCTAACTTCGGAAGAAAAATTTGCAAACTGAGCAAGTATAGTAGAGAGTTATAGGAGGAACAATACATTATGGAAATGCAACAATCAGTTGCAAGTTATATAAAATGTGATTTGCACCAGCTCTTTCATGTGTCCAGTGCCAATCAAAACCTTTGTTCTGTTTGGCACTGGGAGTACTTGATGATGAAGAGAAGACAGAAGTCTTAAATAGCTTGTGCTCATAAATACCAGACCATTAACATTCAGAAATTAAATATTTGTTTTGAGGGATTATTAGTTTTATTCCATTATTTTTAAATCTGTAAGTCTTTCTCATAGGCCAAAGCACATGTCAGCAAGAATAATGCCAGTACAGCTTGGATGAATGGACTGCTGAACTACTCACTGATACTGCCAGCTGTCAAGAGAAATCCTGAATCTGTTAAAAAGTAAAACTGAATTGTGTGCTGCTGTATGTTTGTGTCCAATATAAGGAGTTGAAAAGTATGATAATTAAAATATTTTGTAAATTACTTAAAACCGGATCCTTGGGAGAAGGAATTGTTTAACATTTTGTGACACCGCAATGATGTGTTTCGTAGTGAAAATGTCGCATGACAGTAGCACTGAGATTCCTGGTACAGTAACAGTAAAATATCCTTCAGGTAAGTCAGCTGCAATGTTTCAAGTCTGGAAACTGGCAGATGTTTAGCATTTCTTAACTTTAGGCCACAAATACCTGCTGTTTGATTTAAGGTGCTAGAAGAACTACCAGCATGGCTTGAACTAAAGTTGCTGTAGAATAAGTAGCCACAATAGATGAACTCTTTTGATTTACTATTGTTTTATTTGCCCTAGGGTGCTCTGCACTATTTTAAAGTGACACACCTCAGGGTTTCACAGCAGATTCTCCTTCCCTTATTCTAGCATGACTGATCCAACATTCGGTTTGCTGAAAAAAATGTTTTAAAGCCATTTTTTAAAAATCCTTAGGATGGTACACACTATCTTTATTTAAAAGCCAAGGAATAGCAGCACCTAATATTTATTTTAATAGACTAGTAGCTACTTTTTAGATTACATAATAGAAACAGATTTTTGCTTACCAGATCATATCATGCTTCTCTGAAGAATTTGAGATGTGCCTCTCAACAGAACTGGTCTTGAGAAAACCCCCTCCTTCCTATGTAAACTCCAGGCAGGTGGTAGCAAAGAGCTAATGTCCTGAAAAGACTGCNCACAAGAGCCACTGGAGTTTGTTGATAGAGCTTTAAACAGTCTTGGGAGGGAGGGAGAGAAAACCAGACTTCCCAATGATGAACAATGGGTGTGTCAAAACCTGAGAAGCTTGAGGAAACCACTTCTAATGGGATCCCTCAATCTGCTTCAGGAGGTGTTGGCTACAATGTACCACGCATGATATATTTCTACAATAATGCACATGGCACGAAGAAAAAAAACAGGATGCTTTAGCCAAGTCCTAGAGATTTGATATTATTGGCATAATTGAAACCTGGTGGGCTGAGTCCTGTGACTGAAGTACCCTGCTGGATGGTTAAAGGCTCCTCAAGAGCAGGATAGGCAGGGCAGAAGAGACGTGAGGTGGCCTTGTATGTAATAGATGGGATAGAATGTATGGAGCTCACAATTGGCAATGGCACAGTTGAGATCCTCTGGGTAAAAATCAAGGGGCAAACAAATAGTGCAGATGTCACTGTGGAAGTCTGCTATAGACCTCCTAGCCAGGACAATGACACCAACAAATTATTCTTTGAGGAACTAAGGGACATTTCCAAGACAACTGCCCTTGTCTTTATGGAGGACTTCAACTTGCCAGGAATTAGCTGGGAGCACATCCTGGGCCAGAAGATTCCTAAAACACCTGGATGACAACTTTATGGACCACATCCTAAGGGAGCTGACTCAGAAAGATGCCCTTCATCTACTGCTTGTCAACAGAGTGGATCTCGTAAGCGAAGTGGAGATTGGCAGCTGTCTTGGCCACAGCGACCACAGAGTGATCGAGATTAAAATCTCTGTTGACAGCAGGAAAAGTGCCAGCAAAACTTCAGCCCTGGACTTGGACACAAAGAGAACTGACTTCAGGCTGCTCAGGGAATTAGTGAGTGAAATTCCCTGGGAAAATGTTTTTTCAGGTGCTGGGATCCATCAGTGCTGCTCACTTTTTAAACATCACCTCCTAAGAGCACAGGAGCAGGCAATTCCCAAGTGTGGTAAGTCAAGCAGATGAGGCAGAAGGCCAGCTTGGCTGAACAGAGATTTCATTTGGAAATAAAAGAAGGTGTACACCCAGGGGAAGTCATGTCAGGTGATATGGGAAGAATACAGAGATGCTGCTTGCCATTGTAGGGGAAAAAATCGTGTAGCCAAAGTTCAGTTGGAGATGAAGCTGGCCAGAACTGTGGGAGACAATAAAAAGACTTTTTCTTGCGAATATATTAGTGGCAAAAAGCAGTGTAAAAATAACGTCATTCCATTACAGGATGAGGATGGTTGTCTTACAAACAGGGACAGAGACAAGGCAGAGGTGCATTCTTTGCCTCTGTCTTCAACATGGATGATGGACCAAGGGCGTCTTAGTGCCCTGAGCTGAGATTTTTGAGCAGTCTTAGAAATCAGGAGAGGTCCCAGCTGACAGGAAGCTGGAGAATGTTGTCCTGATTTTCAAGAAGGGCAAGAAGAAGGACCTCAGAAATGACAGGCCTGTTAGTCTCATTTCAGTACCTGGTAAAACCATGGAAAAGATTATTCTGGGAAGTATTGAAAAAACACCTGGAGGACAACACTGTCATCAGTCACAGGCAGCACAGCTTCATAAGGTGGAAGTCCTGCCTGTTGAACCTGTTTTTTTCCTGTGACAGGGTATCCCACCTAGCTGATCATGTCTAGTACATGATGCAATGTCCAACTTGTGGTGCAACATTTTCCTAAGGACGGAGAATGACCTGCAATGAATATAGGAAGACCTTTGGATGCGGAAGGGCACAGTGGAGGCCTTCTGCCAAAAATTAGCCCCATGACTTTTTCATTGTTCAGCTGAAATGCTTCTCAGGAGTAACTGTTCAGGATGGTGGCCCAGTGCCCGTACACTTTGGTTGGATTATGGTCTGTGTGTGCCTCCTGATTTCCTTTATAAAGAGGAACATCCTAAATAAAAAATGAAGGATATTGTGAGGTCAACTCATACTTATGAAATCCAGAGTGATTCAGCTTGAGGAGATTTAGGATTTTCCGCCTTTCTACGAGCCCAGTGTTATTGCATCTAGAGCTTCCAGAGCACTGGAAATGTTGAGTTTGAAATTCTTGGTTGCCCCTACAGTGGCTTTGCCCTGGAGTCTTGAAGCTAAATTATCATTTTCTCTGTGTCTGAGGAGGTCTGTGACACACATATGCCACAGAAAGTTGGGATCCCAGATAGCCCACTTGGAGGAAACAAATCAGTTTTCTTAAGGGAGAAAAGCCCTTGACAAGGAGTAACTTTGGATCTTATTCTTTTGAAATGTTTTTTTGAAATGGTACATTTTGACAGAACACTTCTGTTTTGACAAATTCATATTTTCTACTGGAACCAGCTTGTTAGAAAACTCCCAGCTCTCTGTAAGTTCAATTTAGTGAATGGATTATTCATGGCACCCTAAATAGTACCTCTCAAAGCTGAACTTTCCCAGTCATTTAATTCACTACATAATCGATGTTTACCCAAGCATCTCTTCATTTTTGTTGTCTGTTTGTAAACTGTTTGCCACATGCCTTTTTGATGAAGTGGCCAGCACTGAACAGTGCTTCAGAGGAAGCTCTCTCATTGATTTTTATGATGGTGTTCGCTTTCAATACCGTTTTTAACATCACTCTGTTTGCATCCTAACATTGGTTCTTTTGATCAATGCCATGTATTGAGCAGAGACTGTTACTGACTGATTCACGGAAGTATCCAAGTCCTTTATTCCCCTCTGCAATTGCAGATAATTTAGAGTCCTGTAAGGTGCATTAGTAAGTCAGATTATTCTTCCCAATGTCTATCACTAGCTTTTCTTTCTGAGCCCTGCAAGCCAGGCAGGCAGTGGTGTTGCAATCAGGCTTCCCCCCAAGGTGCACAGCTTGAAATTTGGTCTGGGACTCTGCAAGCACACTGCACAAGCTGCTGTCCAGCACAGGCGTGGAAAGAACGTCTTCCCCACAGAGACCTGTCCTCTTTATCATCAGTGTGACCCCCTCCTCTTGCTCTCACAATTACTCATTCTAGCTGCAGGTTATCAGAGAAGAAAATACTAAGGAGAAGGTGACATGTCCTTGGTTCTCTCAAAGAATTGTGCCTCAGAAGCCTAGCTTTTACTGCAGATTATGGGGTATGAAGAAATTATTACATGAAGTAATATTAGTATTACCCTAAAAATCATCAGATACATAGCTAGTGAGCACTATGATTTAGGATGAGAACTGGCAAGATAACTGCCTTTATTTAAGTTGCTAATCTCAGTCCTATAAAATTGTCTGTGGATTTTGCTTAAATACTGTATTTTTAAGGGAACTGAAGGCTTCCTAAAAACTAACCTCACGGCTGTTGTCAAAATGCTCAGTGTTTTGGGATTTTGTTATTCTTTAATGTGTGCTTTTAATTGATGTTCCTCTCTGCAAACTATCCTGTGAGTTAAGCACATCATGCTGGGGAGCTGAGCACACTGAACAACAAACACAGGATGTCTGGTACAGGCAAATACAAAGAGCAAATAACACACAGGGAAAAAATACAAAATGTATGGTAACATGGAGATTTTAAATTTTCTTTTTCCACCAAAATGAAGAGAAAGTTTAATATGGGAGTGGTCAGCTTGGAAAGATATTTAAATGAATATATAAACTTAAATATTTAGATATTTAAATGAATATCTAAATGAATATCTAAATAATTAAATGACTGTTTAAATTATCTAGATTTCATGAATGAAGGTTTTCTACCTTTAGTAGGCAACTGTTAAGAGCTCAGTTTACCCTCTTGAGCTTTTGCAATGTAACATTTTCCTGCTTGTAAAACAAATAACAAGGATTAAACTAGATTCGTTTTTTCTGGCAGATTAAGCACCCGTCTTCTGTCAGGTTCTCTGCTCAATACTTCTTGCCAGTGCTTGCTCATAAAAGAAATTTGTCAGCTACTAAAGCATTGAACTAGAAATTATTCTTTGCATACATTTATAACTCAATAGTAACACAAGTTATATTTGCAATTTAACTTTCAATTACTTCCTGGAGGAGTACTGTCCAGGAGAGAGGCTGCTCATTGTAACTTGCTCAGTCGTGCCCTATAAGGATGATTAAAAGCAAGTGTCACAAGAGACTCTCCCTCCTGATTACACATCCTTCTGGTTACTCTTGCAAAAAGATGTAAATACAGTAAAACTGTTACCACTGAATAATCTAATAATAATGGTCAACCCATTTAAAAAACCAAAACCTCCCCCTTGCCCAGCCTTACAAGCTGCTGGCACTAAATTGTCAGCCAGGCCTCCAGAAATATGAAATTTTTTTGGTTTTATTTTGCTTTCCCAAGGAATGATCAATATTCAAAAATGAGAAGGAATCAAATTAACTTCTCTATTACTCCTGTCCAAACTCCACTCTTCTGATTAAATTATTGAGAGCACCATGGCTAATCCAGGGCATACAGTCAGGATTGTTGTAGTGTACCTTAGCAGAGTTTAAAAAATAAGCTTCTTAATGAAGCATGAGAACTGGCAGCATCCTGTTCAGCCTCTCTGCTGTGTTGGGGGTAAATGCACAAGACGTCCTTATTTTGCATAAGGTTTTCTCTAGAAATGTGAACCTGATAGGGTAAATGGTACCTTCCCTGTAAGGTGACACTTTACGCTCTGGTTTCTCCTCTCTCACCTGGCCCCAGGAATTTCTCTTAGAATTGTAGAACAGCACTCTCAGGGGCATCAGGGAGGACAGTTGTTTTTGTCCAGGTCTTAAGAGTTTTCTTCACAGTGTGAGCTGTAAATTAGGTAAAGAGAAAACTCAAGGTAGGGCAAAAGGCTCCAGCAGCCAACAGTCACTCCCTGAGGCATGATCCAAGGATGGTGATGTGGAGCTACCCTACAGGGCTGTTCAGGCTGATGGGAAAGAAGTGATGTCTCAGTGTAACCTCCCACAAACTATGAGGACTGAGAAGTCATGGAAATTCAGCCTCATTTCTGAAAAAACCCCACAATGTTGTCCTGTTAATGGAAGTGTAACCAAGATAACCGAGATGCCAGGTGTGGGCCAGGTAGAGACCAAGCATGAAGCACAAAAGTTATTTGGGAAATGCTGGAGTCAAAGCAGCTGAAGAAGACCCACCCTGGGGGAAAAATCCACAGGGTAACTCAAATGACATTGAATTATGTACTGCCTGACCCTTTGGCAATATCTGCTTTATACATACCCCAAGCCTGAACAGGCATATGAGATATCATGTAGATGCAGTGAAAAATGTATTGGGAAAAGTCTTCAGGAACAGCTGGATGGGAATCTGGTTAGGCACGAAATGTCTGGAAAGCAGCAGAGCTTCTGTACCTATTACGGAAGCTGGAAGTACCGTCTCTTTTTTGATACTGTGGATTGCCTTTTGTATTCAGCTTTTGGATCAACTTGAGGTTTTAAAGAGCTTTTCCTGGAAATGCATTCTGAGATTGAGGAGCTCTGTGATTTCTTTGAAAATAATTGTACTTATCATGACTTAGGAACAAGAGACAGAATTAGGCAAACAAGTTTGGGTCTTTTTTCCCTTGCAGTGGCTTGCTTATTTTTTTTACAGTGTTCATAGGAACTTTGATATTTTGTCGGACTCTTGTTCTTCCCTTGTTCTACAAGTTTCTTGGCAGTCAAAAGAGTATTTTAGACAAGATGATAGCAAAAATCCAAAAATATATGTCCATTTCTTTTGGGAGCTGGTTTATTTCTGAAAGAACATTAAAAACTAGTACAAATCATAGAGAGTAGCTATAAAATGTAACAGAATAAACAGAATAAACAGAATATAACTATTTATTTATAATTTGTGGTCATTGAATGCAAACAAATCCTGTTATTATAATCACTTATTTTGAGATGCTAAGTAGTGGTCAAAGTTTAACTCTTTCTTACTATGCTCTCCCCTTGATACTCTGTAGTGAAGTAGAGAAAGCATTATTGCACCCAACTTTTGGCAAATTTCTGCTGTCACCATCACTTCAGAACTTAATAAATGAGAAATAGTCTTCATTTTGGCAAAAGAAAACTGTTCAAAACAATCAGAACATTTCTATTTTGGCAATTCCTCTCTGGCCTTGCCTGATCTTCTCCTGTGAGATTCAGCTGTATCTTTTATGAGTTTAAAATCTCAGGTCTTCTGAGGTTCTGCCTCTTGAGGTCTCACAGGCAATCATTGCAATTATATTGCTTTCTGTCCAGCCAACCTTTGCCCTATGAATGAATCACTCATGAGCAGAATGCCGTTATATAATGTCAGCTTGAGAGTTTAAGATTAAGACTCTAATTGTCATTGCATGGTATCCACAGTGGGCAAAGGAATGTAATGGAAATAAAAGTGTCAGCATTAATGAATTATGGGGAAATAAAAAGGTAGGATGCTTGTGTTTGACCTGTTGCAAAATACAGATGGAGACAAAATAGAAGTGGAAATCTGTCAGAGTAAAAAAAACGAAAACCATCTAGTGAATTGGTGAAATAGAGAGAGCTCAGACAAAGGATTCAGTTCACACCATACCAGGTAGGGACAACCCACATATTCCTGTGGACCATGATGTAGATCTATAACAGAGAGACCTTTTCTCACCAAGAAATAGTAGCTGTGGGGGCACGCCAGCAGGAACTCCACTGTCAAATGCTGCCTCTTAAATGCATTGATGCAGTGAACATCTTAGTGTGCTCTTTTCTCCATCAGTATTGATGATGAATTAGGGTAGGCCACAGACTGTGGCTTTCCTGAATAATCAGAGTTAGAGCAATCCTGTACTACTGCTGTAATATGACCAGGGTTGATTTTTCTTTCTATCCAGCTGCTTTAGGTTAGCTCTATTTTCTCTTCTTCTTCCTCCTAATAAATACTCAGGGTGAATTTATGCCACATACTATAGTTAATTGCATTCACTTCTTAACTAAACATGACAGACTACAGCATGCAGTCTAAATTAAATGTCCATTTATTAACACCTTACAAATTTTGCATGAAGAAATGTAGATAAACTCCAAATATTAGGTGTAAATTGAACCTACTGAGGTGTAACGGTATGCAGTAGAGAAAAATGCTTTTGCCTTCTCCTCTTGCAAGCAAAGAAGTGATATATATAATTGCATGCTTTTGTAACAAGATATGTTTTGATAGTAATGAGGTTTTTTGGAAACCAAATAAAGTGACAAATAGACTGAATTGTGCAGGTTAGAATAAATGCCCAGACTTCTGTATCTCTGCACCTCACTGCACCTGTTACCAGCTCCCTTCTGTTCCCCCAGCTATTTTAATCCTGTTGACTACTGACTGGAGGTGTTTATATGCTGGGATAGATATACTACACAGTTTCTGAGAGTTTCTTTATTGCATGCTGAGTATGTCTGATGTTTCAGGTTTGCTAAGTATGCACAGATCAAAGGTGAACTTAGCGCTGAACTTACTACCATGTATGATTTATCTGAGGAATACCTGTCTTTTCAGAAGTATCATAGCTTATGCTGTTGGATGTCTGAAAAAAATGCAAGTATCACAAAACACCAGGAAAGTTATATCCTTGTGTTTTGTTTGATTTGAGATGGAGCATAGGATTTTAATGTCTTCTGAGAGACAGTTGATGATGATGCCTTTGTTTCTTCAGGATCTTTTTTTCATCTGGTTCTGGTGCAAATCAATCAGTTATCCATTCCTGCCATTACAGCTTCACGGGATTTTTTTTCACATCTGTGTTATACAAGAAATCACATACTCCACATTGAACTGATTATTTGCAATTTATTCTCTGTCTTCTGCCAATGAGAGAGTAATGGGCTATACCTGCATATTTTTCATGGAAACATGGAATGGTTTGGGTTGGGGACCTTAAAGCTCATTTAGTTTCAGTTTTTAATAAAATTATTAAAGTTTGGACAAAATTTTCTACTCCAATGTTTGGGGGTTTTTGTTTTTCATTATGTAAATATTATCAATATCAAGAATTCCTACAGAAAATTTCACAGCATTTATACATTTGTTGAATTAAAAGGAAAGCTCCTATTTTTGCATAGAGTTAAAAAAAGTCTTTGTAGATATACTGTGCTTGCAGGACAGCTGTCAGAACTAGGTAATCAGTAATATTGTCTAATTTAAATGCTTTTTTTATGCCTTTTTTTCATAGTTAGAGGTGGCCAACATTGACTCTAAAGTTGAAACAGTGGGCTTTTCTTTAAGAATACATGGTGAGGTTTATTGTTGGGTTTTTACAGTCTCCTGGAATGGAGTGGGAAGGTTTTTGTTTTTTGGAGTTGACTTTAGTTCTCCAGAGTTTTATTAATTTGCTCACATAAAATGGTACTTTGGAAATCATTAAAGTGTTTTCTTGTAAGACTCAAAAGCAAGTTTACTTTCCTATGGCAACGGCTGGCTTCCTTGCTTTGAAGTGCTGTTATTGATACTTGAACTGTATATGATCGATCCTGTGACATTTCCATGGGTCTGGTTCTGGATCATTAAAGCTGGGAAAGCTTTGTTGTTAATTGCAGTGAGCATCAAAAGATCCATGCTGGATCATGCTTTTAGTATTAATCTTCACTGTAACAAGGCTACAGCATAAGATCAAAAAGTATTTGATTCATTTTTGATAATTTTTATAGTTCTCAACTTCTTAGCTTGTTTCCACCTCCCACAATGTTTAAAGCCTTCATGATTTCTGCTGATCTGGATTTGTAAAGTAATTATTAAAAGCCTTTGATATTTATAAGATATCTGAAACATTTCTACTAATTAATTATTGATTCCCCAAGTGATTCAATCTTACCAATTTGTAATAAATATTTAAGATTTCTATGAAATAAAGAGGGTTTACTTGGGGGTTTTTTTTTGGGTGTTTGTTTTTGTTTTTGTTTTTGTTTTTTGGTTTTTTTTCCAGGGGTTGTTTTGTTTGTTTGTTTCTTAATTTTACCTTCACAGTTTTGTAATTTGAAGTAAGAAGACTTTTAATACTACTCAAGACATTTTTATCTATGTGTATTTTAATGTGTACTATATATATTTATCTTAGTGTTGATAGCTTGTCCTTGAAAGCTGTTCTATGTCCAAAAGAGTCACAGAATCGCAGAATATGCCAAGTTGGAAGGGATCCACAAGGGTCCTTGAGTCCAGCTCCTGACTCTGCACAGGACCATCCCCAAGAGTTAACCACATGTCCAAAGGTATTGTCCAAATGCTTCTGGAGCTCTGTCAGGTTGGTGCTATGACCAGCAACGTCCTGGGCATCCTGTTCCAGTGCCCAAACCCCCTCTGGGGGAAGAGCCTTTTTCTAATACCCAGCCTAAACCTCCCCTGACACAACTTCAGGCCATTCCCTTGGGTCCTGTCAGTGGGCACAGAGAAGAGATCAGTCCCTGCCCTTCCTTGTCCTTTCACGAGGAGGTCTCTCCTCAGTCTTCTCTTCTCCAGGCTGAACAGACCAAGTGACCTCAGCCTCTCCTCATACAGCTTCCCATCAAGGCCCCAGTAAGCCAGTCTGCACATGTCAGTAATTTAACACACTCAAAATACTAAACTATAGGGTGCATGGCCTTGGAGTAGATTATGAAGGCTGCTGAGTATCTATATAGTGTGTTGGGAGACTTGGGATTTAAGAACTCCAGAAAGTAAATTAAAAAATGATGAGTTTAGTTGGAGCCCAAATCTAGAGCTGGTGGGAAACAATAAATACATCTAATCTCTGTTTATTCCATGGAGCTTTGGTGCTGAAGTCAGACTGTTCTTCAGCAAAAGACATGATTCCGTTTAAATTCCAGAAAGTAGACTCTTATCTAGAAAGTAATCCACTAACATTTTTTCATCACTCTCTGAACAGACTGATAAGAGCTAAACAATCAATTTTCAAAGCCTGACTGCTGTAGGAGGATAATGTAGTGACAGTGTGCTACTGACTTCTCAGATTATTTTCCAACACCTGAAAAAAGGATATGGACAATATGGCTTTTTTATCTCTCTTTTTTTTAAATAATGCAGAGTTAACCTGGCTTCTGAGAAAATAAGTTATAGCAGGTGACTGCTGTGAGTTCTCTTTCCACCCACTTTGAGTCAATTTGTGATCTTTTACCAGTCACAAAGAGGATCTGCAGCAATTGCTTATTGGTGGTTCAACAGGAGAGAGAGCTAGATGGCTAAGATTAATTGGCTAGGAGGCTGAGTATTAATATACTCACCACATCCAATGAAGAGAGTTTGCTAATCCAGCACTTACCTCTCAAGTGGGGGAGGTATAGGCCCTTTTGTATAGCTTAATTCTTCGCGTTGAATTGCTGTCTTTTTCCCTGCTTTTATTTTTTCCTAGCCTTGAAGATTTTACCCTTTTATCTTAGTATTTTTCTCATAAATTGCTGAGTTCCTTGCTGTCCCATCTCTGCACTTCTGAAAATTCCTTCACAAGAAGCTCTTTTTAGGTCACCTCTAAGTCACTTTTTGAATTAAAAAGTTTGAGAGTTTGAATTTGTAGGTGGCTCATTTGTACTTTCAAAGATTCTTGACAAAATCAAATATGTCAACCAGGAAGGTTTTTTTGGCCAAAATATGGCATATTCTTCCCCCTTCAATCCTGCTGTATGGGGCCACCTAAACATTCTCTAGGCTGTTATTGTTGTGAGCTGAATCTTCTGTCGTGTTGTTTTGACTTTGGAAAGTAATATACAGACATATTTTACACTTGGATAAAAAATCCTCTTTATTTCAGACAGTTAAGGCATTTTTCAGTGTAATTTCTTTCATACCACCATCAAGCACAGTCCTGTATTTTCACGGCATCTATTCACAAAGCTGTTCTTTGTCGTCTCCTGCACGGTCCTTGACAGGCTAGGCAAGATGCTGCTTTTAGCATTGTAGCATTCTAATGTTATTAGTGATTCTCTTTAAAAATCAAAGCTATCCTTTCCTTGAGAGAGAACTTAAATTTATGAAATGAAGCTCAGAAAGGATGTCTAAATCATGTAGTCTTACCTCAGTATGACAGGACATCAGATTTTACATTTAGCTTAGATCAAACCCAAATCCTTGCTAAGTCTTGAAGTCCTACACAAGGCTTGTGGTAGGATCTTATCTGTAATCCAACTCACTAGGTCACTTTTGTTTGAAGTCTTTTACTATGCACAATAAAAACAGGAGAAACACAGCTGAAGAGCTTTATGTCCTTTCATGGGAATATTTTTCCTCCTGAATCCTTGAGCCACTCACTATCTCAATAAGTACACTCCTTTTTAAATTTTATTATCTGAAGTGACTTTAGCTCACTAACTTCATTTCATCTTAACAACAGTATTCTTGTCAGATCTAAGCCTTGGCCACATTGCTGTGCTCTATCAGCTGAAGCTCTGCGCAGAGTTGCAATATCAGAGTTCACCTAGGAGGAACTGACTGTGTGAGACAAGGTAGAGAATCTGAGTAGTGGGGGATTTTGCAGAGACATGATGATATCCCACGTAAACTCAATATTCTTTTTATTAGATTTTATAATGTTGTGGCTACCTCTTTTAGAAGGTGTTTTGGTGAGTCATGAGAAAGTTACTTACAAGATTGTTGAAACCTGTCTGAGTAATAGACTTGTACACAAAGCATGTAACCTGCTTCTGAGTTTTTGGACACAAGCCTCCAGTATTTCTCAGTATTGTAACAAACGCTGTAGCACTGTGACAATCTATTCAATGATTCATGTTCTTTTTTAACAATAACTTTCTAACTATTTACTGCTGTCTTGTGAAGTTACAGCGTGATTAACATTTGTTTCTGGGATGGTATTGAATACATTTGCTGTGTAATTATTTGTTTATACTCTCTTTTGATCCATACTTTCCATAAAGACATATCTATAATTAATGTCACAGGTCTCTATTTATTTCCAGAGATAAAAAAAGTATTAATTCCCATAGCTCATTTGGACCTGTAGGGGAATAGCAATTTTTTGGTCTAAATAAGCTATTCAGCATTCCCATTTGGTATTATTAATTTTGTTTTTTCAGAGCAACTGCTTGAATGTGTACCAAATGAACATGTTTAGCACTAAAATTAACTACATTCAGATAAGTCATCTGTTTAAAAAACCCCTGAGAAACACAGATCTTTGCACATAGATCTTTGCAAGCCTGAATGTAAGCAAAAACAAGGGAAATACAATCAGAGTATAATATTGTAATAAAACATGAAAACACGTAAAAAGCCTCAGTCACCAAGTTATTGGCTTCATATGGACTCATAATTAATTCATAGTCTGCTTCTAATGTGGCTGGGAGAAAGGACATAAACCAAGAATGTGGGGTTTTGTTGTTTTCCCCTTTGTGACTTCCTTTCTGCCAGATTCCAAAAGAAATGAAACCAAAGCTGGCATTACACAAAATTTAATTCAGATGAAACTTCAGACACTAAAGTCATTGAGCATGCATTGCCTAAATAAAAAATGAGATGTTTGCAAGCTGCCTTGACGTGGTCTGCAAAGTCTAGCACATAAAAAAGCAGCCCAGTGAATTGTCAAATGCTACTGAAGTAAATAAAAAGAAACCTCCTCTGGCCCTTTATTCCTCCTTTATTCTCTTACAATTACTTTGCAGATACAATACTCCAGATAAAATAGACAGTTATAAACCAGTATGCTGAAGCAGAATGATTTCTTATATCACTAAGTCACTGCAATACAATTTGAGAAAAAAAAAAAGTAATAATTTACTATTTTAGAAGTGTTTACACCATTTGAATTTTTCATACAGCAAATGAAGAACTATGACTCTTGTCTCTTCCCTGCAAATGCTAGTAGTAATAATAACTTCTTAGAGGTTAAGTCTCTTCATTATGTCCAAAGTGCCCAAACTATGATACTGAGAAAGTAACACTGACAGTTTTGGATGTCTTCCTGTTTAGGCATTAGTAGTGCTTTCCAACTGGCATCAGAGACCATGATCAGAGATCATAAAGGGCAACTTACAGAGCAAGACAACTGTTAGTTCATTTCAATTTGCTATCTTTCAGCCTGAATATCTACTGAAAATAATTAGACATAAATAAATAAAAGCTCTGGAGAACTACTGATATGACTGTGACTACTGCTACTATGACTCTGCTCATCTTGTTGGAGTGAATTTCAGCTGTTCTTACTCAGCTGCAGTTTATGCTCAGATCTCATAGTGTGTACGTGAGGCTGATGATTGAAATAAACATCTAGTTATCATTATGTTGTAGGCTCAGCCCGACCAAAACTCACTGCAGCTGTGCAAGTTCCTAAAACTTAGTTTAACTGGTACTGTCATGAGATCCACTGCAGTGGGTGAGGGTAGTTACAGCAACATCCATGGTTCTGCCTGACTTTCCTCATCTATAAGTAACCCACAATGAATGTTAGTGAGACAAATGGCTAGTGAGCAGACCTTCTCTTAGAAACTTGTAGTATCCCTTCTTTCTCAAAGAAGATAATGTGAGCCAGAAATCGCTCATTGTGAATGAAATAAAATATAGTATGAAAATAAAAAAAAAGAAGAAAACATCTTTATCTAAGTAGAAGACAAATCAAACTATTTGTGTGGATCTTTAGGGTGGTGTTATTATTGTTATGTAGAAGATGTTTGAATGATGAGAAGGTAAGATACAGAATGATACCTTGAATAGCAAATAATACAAGAGGTACTGTATTAAAAAAATCTGGTTTTATTTTCAACCGCTTGCATTTTTGTACTGGCCACTTAAAAACTAGACAAAAGCAGGCTTCTCAATTCAGAAGTGGTAAAAAGTCTTTAAATGGAACTTCATTAAGGAAATCTTTAAAAAGAATTCATGTTCTTGCTGTTAAACCTTTATAATTTTGATCCTGTACATTTAAAGAGAGAATTTTGTGGCTGTCTGATCTGTTCTGTATAAGATGCTCTGTGTACTATGCATAAAAAATAAGGAAATTTCATGTCAGACCAAGAATTAGAAAAAAATAGAAATGTAGAGACATAGAATGTCTCTACACATCTCTCTCTGAGTTGGAAGGGACCCATCAGAATCATCAAGTCCAGCTCCTGGCCCTGCACAGGAGTCCCCAAGAACCACACCATGTGCCTGAGAGCATTGTTCAAACACTTCTTGACATCCAATCTTCTTCTAATCCAGTCTTAATTGATTTGACTTAAATTGAACTAAAATCTACTGATTTTATAAGGTATATATAATAGAGATATTTAGCTACCATAGATCCATATCTTACTGCAAAAGTCAGGACGAAAATCTTTGTGTTTGGTTTTGTTGTTGTTTTATAAATAACCAAGGAGGCTGCAGCTTTAGGTCTGAGACAGAATGATTAGGCTGCTGAATTTACTCACAAAGGCATTGTTTGATCCTACAGGTATTGGTAGCAGTATTCTTGGATCATTGTCAGGGTTAGAGAAATTATCTCTTGTTTGTCTGCTACTTGTCTGATTTACATTATTTCTTCTGGAAATATTTTAGGAGGTAGGAAAAAAGTGATGCACAGACTTATCCAGCTTCAGAATTGGAAAGATTAACACTGGAGAGAGTCAGAAAATTAAAAAATGTAAGAAGAGGAAGTTAACATTCACACACCGAAATATATATTGTGTGTAGACACAGAAGATCCTGGATATTGGAAAGGTTTATCAAAGTCAATGAGAATAGCCACATATCGTAACTGTAAGCATGTACATAAATCTTTGCAGGATCCAGGGCTTTGTTAATAAGTTTTGTTTCATGATTAAATTATATATTAGAACAAAAAAACTATAAGACTTTGAAAATCAATCAATTTCAAAATCAGTTGAAAACAAAATGAAGTACTCTGTTTTTAACTGTTAAAAAATAACTTAAACCTGGTTGGTTTATTTTTCCTCAAAAGTGTAAAGTTTACTGGAAACAATAACCACTTATTTTTCCTCATTTCATGCTTGTCTCTTCACCTAAATTAGTGAAAAATATATTCTTAAGATGACACTTTTTTTCCTAAAGCACTTTCAAATTAAGGTTATGTGTTTCTCTTTTAACATGTATGAGTAATATAATTTCAATTAGACTTTAAATATTTAAAACAATGGCATAAATCTAATACTACATGCACATATGCAAGTTAAACTCTATCATTTTTAGTAGTTCTCAGTACTGCAGTTAGGAAAGCATGTAGGGGTGGAGTTAAATGTCAGCAAATTAAGGACCTAGGGATCAGTACTTTGCCTTTACTTTCTCATAGCAAATTACTTCCCTTTCAGTGGGGCAAGAAAATTCAGTAGAAGATTTGGTCAACAGAAAATGTCACATTAATTTTATAAAATGTGCCCTGGGAACATGTCAGGTGATTTCAAGTTTGGGCAACTCTTGTCCTTTTGTCTTCATTTGCAAACCAGTAACTATCCATCTGGGTGTTTAAGTTTTTGACAGAAACAGATTATAGGCAAGAAATTGGAAGCACGTTCTTCCTCTGTCTGACACATTCACATCTTTTTAATGGCTGACTGCAGAATTTTCATCTCTGGATGTGAATATGTGCTTTGGCCAACCTGATATTTCTAATCCTCTTCTGGTAAAACATGTCTGTTCCAGTTTTGTAATCTTCCATTGGCCTGCATTTACAAAAACTTCCTTGAGATAGCATCTTTTGTTAGGAGTTTTCGTTTTCTACTCCCAGGTTGCACTCTTGAGAGCAGTTTTCTGTGACCCTACCTATTCTCTCACAATGTGCTTAAATCAAAGGCATCTTAGTGCACATTCACTACTTCTTGAAATAATACTCCTCTATCTTTGCAAATTCACTGTCTGCATCTTACATCCTGACCTTTTCCATACATGCACAGTGCCAGAAGAAAAAGATGCTATGAGAAGACAATGTGTCACACAAGCATACATACTTGTAGGTTGATGGATTTCAGATATTTACTGATTAGAAAAGGTCTGTGTTGGTGGGAGAAGGGAAACCAGAAACTGATGGCTAGCCCCTGGTTAACATAAATCCTGAGGAAACTTTCAACACTTATTTTAAGATCACATAGACAAACCTTGCTGAGTGAATCATGTTAGTCTGAAAGACATTTCAAAGTGGGGCAGGCTGATTGTGGGCACTACTTAACTCAGCCCAGAAAGGAAGGTATAGAAACTGAAATGTCAGCTCATCTTCAGGCTGCATATTGCTTATTTCTCTCTTAATTATGTTAACTGTTTAATGATAATTAGTTTAAATGGCAAAGCTGTGATCAATTTTTGGCAGATGTTTAGGTAAGGAGTGATAGCTGGAACCAGGCTCCCCTGTCTCTGAGTTAATGAACCCTCTAAGGGGAAATATTAAGCTTGTTCAGACAATGATAGAAAGCAGTAGCTGAGTGATGATGAAACCATAGCTAGCCAGGCAGTCTGCACAGCAGCTTTTCTCAGCAGGGACAGAAGGAAGAACTCCTCGAAGTACAGGAGAACTCAGGGAGTATATACCTCCTGGGAGCACAGGATGATTCTTTGGTAGCAGTCCTACACTTTGGAAGAGCAATTGGCAAGTTTGCTAGACGCAAATATCTGAAGGCTTGCTGTGTGCCTACCTCTCAAGGCTATGTAAAAAAGTGTGAACAGGCTTAGAAAGACCTTTATAAAGGGATGAAGCCTTGCTATGCCCGGGTGAGAACAAAGATTCACAAAATAGGCAGTTTGCATTGGGAACATGTGTTGTTGAAGGTCCAGAACTACTCAGATCAGCCTATTCCTCTTGTCTTGGTGTGATCAGATATGTCCCATGTATTAGGAGCTAATCAGTGTAGAGCTGGGTAAGAGCATAGTAATCCTAAGCATAGCTTCAAAAGAGAAATTAAGTTAATAAGAAATTCCAAAACCTAATCAATTTCTAGTTCACAAGCAGTTAAAAGTCCCCCAGCAAAATGAAAGCTCCTAGATTTATTGTGCAAAGTGCAGTGGACACTTTGGGGGACAGCCAAGTGCCATGTTAGTGGCAAGGAGTTCAAATAAGATGTTACAAAACAGAGATTCGACAAAATGTGTCAGCTGAGATTCGCTTGAAGGTAAGTAATATGCATCCAGGTTGACACAGTATCAAATTTTGAATTGATGCTTACAATTATGGAAAAATCTCTTACAGTCATTTTGGACAGTTATCTGAAATCATGGTCTTAAAATGCAGCAGCAATCAAAATGGTCAGCAAGATATTGAGCATCATCAAGGAATACATGAAGCTCAAGATAAAACTGAAGTTCTGTAAGGGGACAAGTACAGCTAGAAAAAACAATGAAGAAAGACAGGGATCTCAGTTTAGAGAGGCTATTCAGAGAAGGCTGAGAAAGAAGTTGAATTTGGAGATGTTATTCCCTAAGACCCACAATAGAAGAATTAGAGGGCATTGAAGCTAGAAAAGGTTGATTTGAACAGATAGAAAAAAGCAATTCTTTATACATGAGGAAGTGATCTGAATGCTGCTACTACAGAAGGCCATAGAAGTAGAGGGTATGATCAGTTAAAAAAAAATTAAGCAGATTTATAGAAAAGACGTATTCTAATGAAAAATAAAAGATTAGGTAAGGGTGCACCCTCTAGCATCATAAATATAGTAGTTGCAGGTTCTGGGAAAGTAGAGGGGAAGTGGACATAAAGTTTTCAGGCTTGTCTCCTTCCCTGAAATCTCCTGTTGCCATTGTCTGAGACAGAATACTGTGGTAGGTGAACCAGTTCCCTAACCTGGAAAGTACTTAGTATGTTCTGATATGGGCGAACGTAGCTGGGCTTTCTGGAATAATCGTAAATACAGATGACTGTTCATGAAAAAAAAGCAAAGTTCTATCATCTGTTTGAAGGCATTTTAGGATGTGACCTGGTCCATGTGTGAACGAATGCCCCAGAATAACTCCTCAGTGCTGAAAATAAGTCTTACCAGAATGCCTTCTTTATCGGTGGTCTACAAAAATCGTGGTATCCTAGTTTTGGGTAATGAAAGCCAACTTTATCTTGTATGCTTTCAGTATTGAAATGATAAGGCTGTAGCATGACAATACAGAGAGTATATAGGAGATACAGCACTTAAATGGAGAAAAGATATCTAGGTATGGACAAATAAAGATGAAAAGATGACAATGACAAAATATGTTTTAGCAATACTGGATTGAGACCCTGTAGATACATTTGAAATTTCTGTGATATGTCAGTAAATTTTCTAAGTTTTTTCATCTGTTTTATAGTTTTCATTTCCTGTGATTTTCCACACTTGCACATGATAATAAATAAAAATAATACTTCCCTTTTCTGTTGCCATTGTGAAAGGATATTGCTCTGATTCAAATAATCTCGGAAAGAGTTAATTCTAATACTTTAACTGTACTGCAAGTATTTTCCAGGTCACTTTGAGAGTAATGCTATCTTTTCAGTACCATAATAGTGATATAATAAAACTTTAATTTTAATTGTTTTGAAGTTTAATTGCCACAGATGAGGAAATGCGGTGTCTTTATATATATATAAATTATAGCAAAATCTTCACACAAATATTTGTATTTTGTACATTTATGGCCATCCCTCTCTGGCTGAGCATATCTTCGTTATTTCATCCATGCATGGAAATTACTGCCTTACAGCTGTATAAACACTGAAAATCAGGTTGACTAATTGACTAACCTCTTCCTGTGTTTGTTTATGTTAATAGGTTTACTCACTTATGCTCTCCTAATGTGGGCTGGAAAAGACTGACTTTGTGATTTTAAGCAGTCTTGAATGCAGTTAGTTTTTCTAGAAAAGTCCTAAATAAAGTTGCAAGACCATGTGCCAGAGATTCAGAGGGCAGCTCACTCTGTGCTATTTTATTCCTACTTTATAATGCTTCAGTGTAATGGTGAGAGATGATTTGATAGAATAATTTGAACAAAATAATCCATTTCTGTACATAAAAAATTTTTCCTATCTTAAGTGAGACATGTCAAAATGTGCAGTTTTATGGAGAGAGAAATTTATAATACAGCAATAGAGTTGCACAGCATTTCTGTGTCAAAAAGATGAACAAGTGATTCCTATCTGCTATCTATAATGAGTTCAGTGAACTTTCTCTGTAGCTGATAATGAGATCCAGCTGATAAGAGTTGTTAGTCAAAATGATGTTGGTGACTGAGCTATGTGAGGTTGTTGAGGACAGCAGGATTGGTGTTTCTCTCTTGTGAGGAGCAGGTCGAACAGTCAGGACTGTGGCTGCTGGGAGGTGGTTACTGAGTCCTGGGGAAGGATCCGACTTCTGGAGGTGGACCCCATGGGGCACCAGTACAGGCTCAAAAGATATATATGTATTTGGATTTAGACTGCAAATTTACCTTGCCTTTTCTGTTCCTAAGCATGATAAAACTGTGTTGTGGTCCCATGGAAAAGTCTGCTTTCTTTGTTTGTTTCGCCAATTCTCTAGAGAGGAGCTGCACTGCCTATTACCAGCCTTGAAGACTTTGTTCAGGATCTGCACAGCCCAGTGGAGATATTGCTTGCTCCTGGATATATCTAGATTAAAAAAAACCCAAAACAACAAAACAAATAAAACCAACAAGCAAAAAACCCCAAGCCAACCCAAAAAACCTAGTTAAAGCTGTCATTTATGAATTAGTGCTGTAATTACAAGGCTAGATCATGAGACTTTTGAGTAGTAAAATAGCAATAATCAAAATGTGTCTTTGGTATCCAGAATAAGCTATCAAATAAAGCGTAGGACAAAACTTAGGACAAAAGGATTCTGTGAGGAGCAAGTAAATCATCTTTGTATGGTACACCTCTGGGAACACTGGGATTTTGCTCTGTAGAATGAAGGCTTAGCCAGGCTGCGTGCCTGTTTTTCTTCATATGGGCCCTGGACAGAAACGAGGAAAGGAAAAACAAATTAATCTGCTCAACTGATCAGGGAGAAAGCCTTAAGGAAGACAACTGAGGAAGCTTATTGGAAAGCTGCATGTGAAATTTGAATAGATGAAACAAACCATAAAACCTCCAGAGAGGCATTTGATGTTCATATAAAATTCATGATTTTTGAAATGAGGAAATATTTTTAAATATCTTATTTGGTTTGGGTGGTTTTTTAATTTTTTTTTGTTATGGCCAAGGTATCCAATTTTAGGAGACTTATGTAAATGAAAAACTTCTCCTGACTCTTGTACCTATTTTCTATATTATGTTGCATGTCTTGGGGTGAAAGAGAGAAAACTTCATCACCTGATTTTTCAGGTGATCTCCTGATCTCCTTGTGGTATCTGAGCACAGCTTTGACAAAATTGGAAATCTGCACCTGCATGGTCCCTTCCTGATGGGGGCAAGGAAAAAGAGATGGGGGTGTGGCTGAACAACAATCCTGCTGCTGTGGAAAACTGCTCAGATGAGGTGGGTGCAGGCAATTGGCTCAGGTAGCTTGGGGAAGAAAGAGAGGAGTGACAACAGCTATTTCAAACAAAGCTGAGTTTAGGTCAGCATGAGGAGGACTTCAGGGTGGACTTTGGTTTAGATCACCTGGCTGTACCTGTTGAGAGGATCAACTGGTTGTGTAATTGATTACTTTATTTTATTTACTTCTCAAGTTAATGAAGAACGTGAGTGTTTTCCTGAGTTAGTCTGACTAGCATGGAGGAAGGGTGTAAGTTGCTCAACAGAGTATGAAAATAGACAAAATGAGCTTAGATAGAAACAGGCTTGAGCTGGATTCAATATAAATATTCCTTCCTGGTGACTGGGGATACCTAGTGCCATCATAACAAACATATAAGGACCATAATAGGAGTCATATTTGCATTGTGATCCTACTGTATGTTGAATTGCTATGTTCTGCTTGTATTGTGATTTCACTGCTCTATCATATCCCTCTGCTAAATCAAAATCCATTGTAGCATGAAATATCTTCAAATAAGTAAGCTTCGCATTAAACATTAAACCCTTCTCATGTGAAATGTCTGAGAGAATCTGCTCAGAGAGTAATGAATTCTGACAGGGAATACAGGATGAAAAGGGATTTTATTTTCAAAGTCTATTTTTCAGCTCCTATAGACACATATCAGACAGGAGTAGGGAAAGGAGGGGGAGGCAGTGAAATTGCCAGTGTGTCATGTCCAGCTGTTATTTCTTAATGTTACTTTGTGTTGAAGTTAATCTTACACAAAAAGTGTTTTTTATTCAAGCAAGAGAATAGTTCTCTGAAAATAAATCAGGTTTCTGATAATTGGCGATCAGGTACTTTATATATAAACATGTTTAGTTTGCCACTAGGTGCCCCCACAACCATAGGAATGTTAATTGTAAAAAACTGATACAATAAAATGTTTTGAAGAAAGTGTAGGCAATTAGAAGTCTCTGACAAGTATTATTTATGCTATACCCTGTATCAAAGATTCGATAATATTATAAAATTGTTGGGTTTTACATGCTATATGGTTTTAAAGTGTTTTTTAAATGCAGTTAAACTAAGTGTTCCTTTCCTATCCCCCATTCTGCATCTTGAAATAGTCCATTATCACCATATTTCTATTTTTTTTTCCCAAATGAAAATGGAATAGTGTGTGTAAATGGTTTGCAATCAATTTTGTATGTCAGCCAAAGATCTGCATGGGTTCAATTACCAAAAATAATTATTCTTCTAAAATGGAAATTTCTATCTGAATATTTATTCAAGGTCATATGTGTAGTTTTTTTGGCTGGAGCAGGATAGCTGAAGACCAGGACTATGAAAGTTTTGGCTTCTATGCAGCTAGTTGTACTTGTGGCAGCTTAGAAGGGTTCAAGTCACTATTGACTGGGTGTTTAGATCTCTAAATAAAATTTCATGTTGACTTAGTAGAAATGCTCGTTACATTTTATATTTTGCTGAGTGTTGGACTATGTTATACTGTAGCAGAAAAAGGAATGAGGAAATAATGAGGAAAAATTATTTGGATTTGTCTCTGTGTTTACACTTTGTCACGCCTCTTAGTAGTTGGATATATATACACACATATATAAAAACCAGTATTTTGCCATTGTATTTTTTTAATACAGGAGTGAATAATAAAATTTCACAAGACCATGAGATGAGAGATTTCAGGAGAAGGATTGAAACATTTGATTTTGGGCAAGCATCACTTGTAGACTTCAGCTGTGAAGGCTAGAAATCATAGTAACTGGTAAATAAACATTTTTATTGCCAGAGACAGAGAATAGACTGTTATTCCATGTAACCCATCAATCAAGAGCACTGCTTAAGAAAACAGCTACTTCCCTATTCTTTGTGTTTGAAAATGCAAGTAGTTAAGATGGTTGCTGCACTTTTACTTGTATACCTTAGATTTTCACTTCATAGTAGTTTAAAAAAGGAAAACTCCCACTTGGTGCTCTATACAAGCAATATATATCATCTAGGGAGTTAATTTGACAACAGTCCACCTGTAAATAGTACATCTGTAATACTTTCTTGTATTACTAGTATATTTCTTTCCAGAATGCCATGGCACTTAACACTCTCAAAATTGTTCTTTGATCTTTCATTCTTCTTGTCTGCAATCCCTCTAAGCAGCTCCCTCTTTCCATCATCTTGAGATCCCTCTGTAGCCATGTCTGTTTGGCCTCCCTGAGGTGGGGCAATTGTGTCAGGTGATACAATTGTGTTGAAACCTCTCAGTTCAGTTTGCTGTTCAACTCCTTCATTACTTCTACTTTGGAATTTTTTTTAGTAGAAAATTAAAATTATTAACCTAGTTCCAAGGACAGAAATTGTTAATGCCCTACCCCTGGAAGTGTTTAAGGCTGGGTGAATGGAGCTATGAACTACATGGTCTAGTGGAAGGTGTCCCTGCTCATGGCAGAGGGTTTGGAACTAGATGATCTTTAAGATTTCTTCCAGCTCAGTCCATTCTATAAGTCTATGACATTGGGTGCTCTTTTCCTCCTTCAAGAAACATTTCTGTGGAGTTTCTCCTGACTATCCAATGTTGCTTCTCCTTTGGCAAGCTCTAGAAAATTGGAAGAAACTTTTAAAAAATCATATTTGAAATAACAGCTATTTGATTGAAAATTTGCTGTCCAGAATATGGATGTAAAGTTCATAAAAGTTAAAACTAATATAATTTTCCCAAATCTGTTTGTGCGTTCTTTAGAAATGTTATATTCATTTCATGAGGGGAGGGTGGGGGGGAAAGCAGCTTCTTTTGTGTTAGTACTGTGACAGAAAGATTAGAGATTACCCTACAGAAAAATATTCCTCTTTCAGGTGTTTCAGAGATACAGATTTATAACAATAGCGGCGAATAACGACGGGCATAGCACTTCAAAGTTTCAGCGGCAAAAGGCCCCACTTTGATGTCACAGCCTATTTTTATCCAGTTTTCCAAGTTATCATGTTTAATTCTTATTGGTTAGTAACTTTCTTGCTGCTCAATGCATTGGTTAGAAGGTGCATGTGTGTGTATGTGCTAAGGCTCTCTCTTTACACCGGTGTTTATGTTTTTCCTTTGTGGATTCTCACAGGATAGACTTTGCATTTTTCACAGATGCAAACTGCCTTCTTACATGAAGAGATTGTTATGCAAACTGATTCTCATTCTTATGATTCTTTCTCATGGGAACTTAACAGGCTAGCTGTTAATTCAGATGAAATAACAATAAGGCCTGATTTTACAAGGCCTTTCTTTTATAATGTTTTACCTATATGCAACACAGATTATCTTATTACATGTATTTCATGAATCCTGTCCTTCAACTTGTAATGAAAAAAAGAAGTGAAAATACCAGGGAAGAGGCAAAGTCTGCCTTGTTAGGTCTATATTTAACCTTCATATTAGTGGTGTAAAAAGGTAGAAAGTAGGTACTGTTGCCTTTGTATTTCCATTTTAATACATAGAGATTCCACAAGTGAAATGTTTAACATCTGGGTAGTTAGTTCACAACATAACAATGAGCACTGCAAATAATTGCCCATGTTTCCAAAATGTATGTAAATTAACTGATATTAGCAGATCTGACAGCAAAAAAAGACAGTTGGATAGCTGAAATAGACAGATGATCATCTGCTGTGTCATTATAGTTTGAATTTTGTGTATTATTTCTTCTAATGCACCTCTAGTTGTGGTTTCTTTTGTGACTTATTTTCTTGCTGTGAGGGTTATGGAAGGTTCTGTGATGAGGAGATTGATAAGATGTGACACCTCTGTGAAATTTTTCATTCATACCCTAAAATTACATCTGTTTTGTATTTATAAAGAATTAATGAACTAAGTGTTACCAGTTCAATTTATCATGCTGCTTAGAAATGGACTGAATGTGTTCAGAAATGGCTTGAAATATTTCATCCAGCTATAGTGCAACTACAGTCAAATGTAATGAAATTAGTTTGTACCTCAAGGCTGGAGATGGCTTGTTCATTTGCTGTGATGTCTAAAATTTCCCTACTTAGACTGACGAGTGAGAGGTGTTGTAGGGCAAGAACACCTAACCTCAGCATCTTTGAAAATGCAGCTATTCCTCGTTCCTTATTTCCCACATCTCCCACACCTAGCTCAGTATGAAGAAAGGCATGGATCTTGGATCCTGTATTTGTCTCTCTTTCTTGCAATGAATTTTTTGAACTGGGAATCGCTAAAAGCATGAAACATAGTTTTTTTAATGTTTTCACTGGCAATTTAATAAAGGAGTCTTATCTTTAAGGATGTATTTCAATGACAGTTTTCAGACAAATAGTATATATCTGTGCCCAGTAGAGAGGGAAGTAAACATGGGGTAAACACAAAAATGAAGAACAGGTGATCTGCTCTGTAACTTAATGTTGCTTTTCTAGTAAAACATTCTGTATGTTCCCTGAAAGGTTTATTTGCCACTTTTCTTGGGGTACTAAAACTAAACAAGAATATCTTGATGTGTATGGACCTGCCATCTGACAATATCAGTACAGGTGGATATTATATGTCATAATGTTTTGCACTGTGGAAATGTCAGTATATATTAAGCAGAATAATATCATTTTCTTATTAGTGGTAACAATATTTATTTATATAAAATCCATTCAATTTCCCTAAATTATATACATAATGGCAAAAGAGAAATGTTTCAAGTCCTCATCCTTCAAGAGCTCTTTCTGGACAAAATTGTCCTCTCCTGAAGAGTTTCTATTGTATTTCAGTCCTTAGTTCAATTACTTATCTCCCTGAATATAACTAAAATGCTGAATATTTTTGCATTGAAAGCCTTTTCCTTATTCTCTTTGATTTCTTCAGTTTTTAGGATTTGTTCCTTGAGTCACTGCTGATTTGCATGTTAGGACTTCTAAAGAAAGCTGCATCTTACCTTATGAACACACGTGAGTTAAATTCTCAGTCTAATGCTACAGTGAAATAAATTACCTTTTACTAAGTATTTCTTGTTTTGATTTCCTTGAAATATCATGGGGAAGTCATGAGTACAATTTCTTTTGTACTGGTCTGACCAATACCTTTAATCAGCAGAGAAAATAGGTGGAGTAAAAAGGAGTCGGAGTCCATCAGATTGTGTTGTACTAAATATGACTAGAGAGAATATATGTTGAGAGCCTGGCTGCAGTCTCCTGTGAGCTGTTCATCTTTGCCCAACATCCTGTAATTTAGACCTGAGTAGCTAAATCAATTTTGTTTGTAGAATGTCTGCTGATTGCACAAAACAGCAACATCAGTACAAAGTGAATTTTCTCTGCACTCATTAGACTGTCACTGGACTGTGGTACGGAAGGATTTTGCATGTTAGAAAAGGAGGGGTAGAGAAGCAGGTGACTTTTTTGTAGTTCTTTCAGCTGATTCAGAGCCTGCAAGTAAGCAGAGCCCAGAGGACCCAGTGCCAGCCCTTGCAGGACTTTATAAACAGACACGTCTCTGGGCTCTGCCTTGCAGCTGGCTGACTCATAGTCCTCACACACAGCACCTGCAGACCTGAGTGGCGGCTCTGAGACTTGTCATCCAACACGGAAAACTACAGAACAGAGTCATAAGCAGTGCAGAAGCTGTGCAGTGCCGAAATAAGGATTTAGTATCCTTCTTTGGTCATAATTTGCCCTGTGAGGGGAGGAGAAGAAATCATTATTTTCTATTTCAGTTCTTGATTATTTCTATTCTTATTTCAATTTAGACTTTGCTCTGTTAGTATCTCTTACTACCTTTTTCTGATTTCTGGGTGTTCTGCCAGCCTGATTTGAATTTCATGTGCAGGCTGTTTTATTGGATCATGCATTAAGTGAAGATAAACCAATAAATATGGTTTCTGTGGAATTGCAACATAAAAATCGATCTTTCATATCTAAACACCTCAGTCTTAAAAGTGGCTAGTGACTTGTTTGTTAAGGTTCATAAGAGATAAGAAATGCAAAAAACGAAATACAGATTTTTTTGTTTGTTTTTTCCTTAGTGTATGAGAGGCATTGCTTCAGTAACCAGTATATCTCTTCGTATCATCATATTCATATGGTATCCTGAAGGATTTAGGAAAATTAGTAGTTTGAATCATTTAATTCACTGAAGAGTAATCAGAAATATTGTAAATGTCATATTTATAGGAAATTACCTGTATTTTTTTATTCTCCAATGAATTACTACTGTTTTGTCTAGGATTAGTTTTAATCAATAAGTCATTATCATCTTGAAAAATGCATTTATAAGAAGTTAAGGCATCTCTGATTAATTATCACATTCCTCTTCATGGTGCATTATGATTTTTGTATGTTCTTGAGTCTGTCTCATGATAATGAAAAGACTTACTCAAATACTGGATCTAACTATTTTTCTGCATGTAGAAATTTATCTGTGGCAGTGTCTTTAAGTGCCAGAGGAAAATAATGATTAAAAAAACCCCTTCCTATATATTTTTCTGAACTTCCTCAAATGGTAGTCCTCATGTGCAAAGGCAAGGTCAAAGATGAAACTAAGGTTTCAGGCCTTGAAGATCCACTGGTAGAGTGCATTTTCCAGTATGGCTTCAGGCAGGAGACCACAGTGTATACCCTTCAAGGCCTTTCTGAAATGCAAACTGATGTGTTCTGAGCAGTGGTGATTGGGAGGTCTTCAAAAGCTCACTCCTAATCTGGGCTAAAGCACTGAAGTTTGGCACTTGCTTGTTATCTGAGTAAGGCATCAGAGGAAATGAGCTGTTCTTCAGTTCTTGGTGTCATCAAATTAACTCTCAAATCTTTTGGCTAAAATGTTCTTCCAGAAAGGTGAAATACAAAGAAGGTTTGTAAAGGGAAACCGTAGGTGAAAGTTGATTACTTACTGAACATACAGGAGACCAGGTCTTTGGAACATATCCAGCCTTTGGAGCAGAGTTGAGGTCTCGGAAAAGCAAAATAAATATAGCAATTCTAATGGCTGAGGAACTTGAAAACCAGGGAAGTGATATTGGCATGTTATGGGAATTTCCTGAATGCTGGTAATGCTGAGCCAGTTCAGTGGTAATCTTAGAACTTTAATTTAATAGAGTTACAGTCTGGGCAGCTTGTTGGGAGTGTTGTTGGGAGAGTGTTGCCTTTCACAGCCCTACAACCTCTTTGGCTCTGCACTCTAGTCCTCACCAAGCCCTTTCCCAACCCAAAAGGCACATGTGCTCTTCTACACTATGTATGTTCTCAAGGAAAGGCTGGACAGTTGCAAACATGTCATGCTGTTCTTTGTCCACCCCAATATTATACTTTACTAGAAAATCCTTTTCCCAGAGCAGATGTGAGTGGTTCGGAAGTGATCTTGGATCTTAAGGACAATGTTCCGACTGTTCTTTGGCATTCTGCTTGCATTGTCTGAATATTATTGATCTTTAATAGTAGCTAGGAGAGAAAAGATGAACAGTATGAAATAAGTACACATAACTGACTTTCCATTTATATACCCAAGGTACAGCCCAAATAACAGAGCACTGAAGAAGAACATAAAATTAATGTGGATTCATAGAAAACTATGGGATGTGACACTTTTTAAAAAAAATATTGCTGCATCCAGTATCAAGGCTTTGGTTTGCTTTTCTATGGACTACTTTTATTATTTAGAAAAGGCCTATTTATAGGTCATCACCCATATTTAAAGCTGTAATTATTAATTCTGTTGACCCTTTACAGGATAATTCAAAACTCCAATTGTCCTTGGGGTGACAAAGGTTGTGTACTCAATAAAATCTTTTCAGTTAGTGATGTGAATTCTAAGTATTGAACAAAGCATACTTTTAGTATCTATGTATTACATATTTCCAAAAAAGTGTATTAAAATTCTGCTTAACAGTATTTTGTAATACAAAGTCATTACTGCTCATAAGAATCCGTTTGTCGAAGTGCTGAATTGTACAAAGGCTTTAAAAAACAGTAAGTTTGAGGTAGTTTTATATATTTGGCTCATACCATTGTCTTTGGACAAAATCTCACTATACACCTCCAGAAACAAGATCTGGTATACAGGACTCCTGAGGGCTCAGCTGAGACCCTCAGCTGAGATTATGGTAGGGTTCAAAAACTCATTTAAGAAAGGGCAAAACCACTGGATAGAGAGAGAAGAGTGAGGAAAAAACTGCCTGAATGCAGACTCAGTGTTTCCCTTTGGTATTTAACTTCAAATATTGGTCCCAAAGCAAGTTTTTTAATATTCCATTAGAGCACCAGACTGATGGAAATTTTAGTTTAATTATTACCTACCAGATAATTTGCTAAGGTTAAGTTCTTTCATGCATTTGTTTTGCAAAAGGAGCACTTTAGATGAACAATTATATAAATGATATAGAAACAAATTTCAGTTCTGTGAGAGAAAAAACATGCTTTTGAATTTCCCTGTTCTGTACAGAAATATTTTCTGAGAATACAACATCTCCAACTAATGTTTCTTATCATTATGTGTCTGTCTTAACAAAATAGTATTTCTTTTCAAATCTTTCCTTTTTTCACATCCTATGCTGAGATTTGTTCAGTTTCTGACAGGCAGTGCTGGCAGAGGTTCATTATCTGCTGCCCAGAGGTTGCCCCACTGAACCATTAAGAAAAGGTTTGTCATAATTTGATCGCTCCCTCAGCTGGGTAGAAATCTTGGACAGTAGCTCCTGGCTCTTGTTTTCACTAACATAGCAGGGGAATCTATTATCCCTGTATGGAGCAGAACAGTGAGGTGAAAGGCTAAATTCAAGTCCCATTTTTGATCTCCTGAGGAAAGACCATCTTCATTTTAGAGATACTGTTATTGAAAGGTACCTAATAATAATAAGAGTCTTTATTCTAAAGTGTGCGTGGGGTATTTTAATTTTGTTTTGTTTAACGTTTACTGTCTTGTCTGGCATAAGCCCATCACCAGAAATACAGGCTCTTTTTCCTCTTTCTTTAATGGTGTGTTTGATTTGGTGAACAGTATTTCTGAATATTAACATTGTTATTTAAACTCAGTATGTCATGAATTACATTAGAGTGTTTCCGAACAGAAAGAACTATGAACTGTGAATTCTGGATAATAGTCTTTCTATGTGAACATACAAAAAGCAGATAGCTATGTACCCGTTATTTTATCTGTAAAGATATTCAAAGAGCTCTGCAGTGGAGGATGAACTCAACAGCTAACTTTTTTTTTTGCTTGGCTATTCAAAAATGTCTTCTAGGAGTAGTAGGCAAAACAGCTGATGAGGTATTTTTTAAGAAAATAACCAGATGTGTTGCTGATACTTTACTGTAAATTCACAAAGAGCCAAAGGGGGAAAATAAAATTTATTTATAATTTTTATAAAGCTGATTCTTGTGACTGTTTTACTAAGGAAAAACATCATTTTATCAACTAGGCAATATCAAAGAGCACTAGAAAATTACTTGGAAAAGAATTAATCAGAATAGATTAATCTAGTTGAAAGCAGTTTTGTGTCAGTTCTGGAGTTTCAGAAAGCAAATCAATGAATAAGACCTCAGCTATGGTCTATTAACTTAGGTCTATTAAGGGAAAACTGAACAAGATCAGGTGCTGAAATATTGAACTTTAGTCTTGATTTTTAATATATTATACTAGGCAAAGTTAAATGTCTAACTGCCTGTTGCTAAGAAGCTAACATAAAATACAGGCTTACTAATTGAAGTACTGGAGAAGATGTGTTCACTTGATTGACTGCAGTGAGATCCAAAGGATTTGAAACATGTAGGAAGCAAAGAATTATGGACTGATAGAAAAAAAAAAGGATTTTCTTGATGATGATCCTAGGAATTTTCATAGCATTGATGTTTTGATCATACTCAATTTTTTCTGGTGACACGTGTAACGAATTATTTTCTTTTAAACCAATTCTTAGATGAACTGAATATACAAAATGCTGGGATTAAAAAAAACCCCAACATTATTATTTATTCTTCTTTATTTCCAATATTTTATCTGTTTTAAATATTTTTTTATTATTTATTCATCGCTTGTGTTTCCCATCTGACATTCTCTGAAGTCAATTCAGTGAATTTCATAAATACTTGATTCAGATCTACAAATACTATAGAACATGTAAGATTATATTTGGTTAAATCTGAAATCTAGTTTTAAGTTTGCAGTAAGTTTCAGAACTAAATAAGAGTTTTTACATGTTAGGTAAAATTTATCCTAGCCCTGAAGTGGTGAAACATGTATACTAGAAAGGAGTTGTGAGATGATAAATTTGGGTAATGTTTGTACTTCTTTTTTTTTCCCCTCTTTGAGACTTCCCATACACAATTAACACATCTTCAAGTATAGGAGCGGGTCATTTTGACACTTAGAAAAATGTGCAAATATATATCAGGAGAGTAGCTTGGCTGAACAGGCTCCAGTCCATAAGGGACACAGACTGGAGATTCAAATGAGGACAGGCTGCGCAGCAGGAACTTGGAAACTTTGCTTGGACCTGCACGGGTGGTGTCAGAAAAGCCAAAGCTAATTTAGAATTGAAGTGACAAGGGAAGTTGCAGGCAATTAAAAGATCTTCTAGTGCTTCATAAGCAGTAAGAGAATAAATGAAAATGTGGTTTTGTGATGAAATGGGTCAGTGACTCAGTGATGTACAGGATGCAGTTAAGGTAGAGACATCTGTGCCTTTGCCTACGTATTCACTCTAAGGTCCCACAAATGTTTATGCCTAGGCATAGAGTACAAACAGAGGAACAACAGCCAGTGGAGGCTGATCAAGTCAGAGATCCCTGTTACTTATGGAATGATGTATAGATTGAGGGAATCCCTAATGAATACAAAAATTCAAATATTGGACTCATTTTCTAAGAATAAAAATAATGATAGAGGGAACTACTAGCTAATCAGCTTCACCTTTTGACCAGGAAAGGGTCTTAAAATTATTTAAGAGAAGTGTGAAGTTCTTTGTAGGAAAAAGAGCTACATCTATATGTGAATTTTCTGTTGGCACAATGTTCGTGCAGTTTCTTTGCATCTTTAAATAAGTCTTGATGCCTTTCATTTTAACACTCTATATTGAAATATTTAAGAATAGTGGATTTCTGATAAAAGTAGCTTTGACGCAATCATTTCCTTTAAAAATAGTGTCAGTTCGGAGTTTTCCACACTCGCCTCATCACTAAGTGAATGTCAGGCTGTTTGTAGAATATGCCACACACCATTTTTTTCTTTGATGTGTGTGGAAAAAATAATATGTGAGAAGAAAGTTGAACAAAAATTGATTCCATTTTTGCCAGTGAATAGAGAAATACTTTAGTAGAATCTGTGGAACCTATTAATTTCATTATCACTTCAGAGTCACTCACATTCTTGTGAAATAGGATCAAATGTCATACTAATTGTGAAATGCAATGTATTATATCCATTTAGAGTGGCCAGTGTTTCCCACATAAATGTTTTAGCCAATTATTGCATCTTGCTGGGAATTTAGAGTTTAGAACTTGGACAAATACTGATAAACTAAGAAAAGGAAAGCTCCATCTCAGTGTGAGGTGGGTGAATGTACACTTTGAATTTAAAGTTCTGTTAGACTCCTTCTGGAACTAGTCTCCTGCTTGTAGGGACAGATATACTTTGAGAGAAAAGTAATGTACAGTAATTTAGCCTGATAATAGGTTCTGTTTGAGAAAAGTGAAAGATCTGCACTAGAAGTTTCTTTGAATAGACCTTAGTTGTCAGGCATTAAAGATTATATTTGCTGAGAAGTGATAACCACTGTTAAAAGAAAAATAGAGCTGTAATAGCTAATACAAAACTGATAACAATTTATAAGTCTTTAGTAAGTCAAGTCTTTTCCACTGTAATCTTCCTTCATATCAATTGACTGGTTGGCTAACCCTCTTTTGGTAATGTATAAATTAATAAATGAGTAGATATTGAGGCAAGACTAGAAGAATGACTCGTGCTTGCAGAACAGCAATGTAACTTGGGTATTATACTTCATAACAGTACTTCATTTTTTTCCTCTCATAAACCACATTTTTCCTTGTTCTTTTTTTCTTTTCTGTTTTTCACATATTCCAGGTGATCAGGTTAGGTTTTTTTCTAACCCCCTTTTGATGTTTTTACCTTCAGCTTAAATTAGTCGCAATAAATCAAGTAAGACAATGTGGCTATTGATGTTGGATGAGATGAGCAAGCTTCCATAGGGACTACAAAAAGGTGGTGTGGGGGTGTGATTTAACAGATATGTTGACAGATTGTTTCTTTCATATCCATTCAGATAGCTGCTATCTTCAAAGAAGCTTAGCTAGCTGACATTTGCATATATTATGAAACTACTGTTTATTTGTTTCCCCACCTTCACTCCATGAAATCAGATGTTTAATCAGTCAGGCTGTTTGTGCATTTCCATGCCATGTGTAACAAGAAAGAAAAAGCAAAAGGACAACTTCTGTTGTAGCAATCTCAAGAAAGAAGGCACTTCTGAAGTTATCAGGTTTCAGAAATTAAATAAGACAGGTAGATATGCGTAACAGACTGATACCAGTAATATAACATAACATTGCAGCCGTGTGGAAGTCATTTCCAGAAACGAGAAAAGCAAGTAAGTGGGAAAAGGCCAGCATGGATTTACCAGGAATAAATCAAACCTGACCAATTTGATTGCATTCTCTGAAGAGACTCCTTGGTCTGTGGACCTGGGGTGACCAGTGCATACAAGATAGCATCAATTATTTCAAAGATATGCAAAAGTCAGTATTTCATCAGTCTCAATATGTTTCTAAATCCATGTTGTTTATCTGTATTCTCCCCTGCATTCCAGTTACTCTTAAAATTTCTACTTTTCAAGGCTTTCATAGTACAAAAAACCATGTGTATTTACACACAAGTATAAATTCACATGACAGTGAATAATGGGTGATTGTATTTTCTGTGCAGTTTATTGTGCTTTCTGTAATGTCAGTCATTATTCTATCTGACATGGATAGCATTTTCAGATTGATGTGTTTAAAATTAATGAGGCATTTCTTTCCTCAGAGAAGAAGTTAATAAAGAACATTTTTCCCCATGAATTAGGTAGATGAATTAATACAAATCAGCTCAATTTTTAGTTTTTTGATTTTCTTCTTTCTAGCAATGCATCTTAACAGTTAGAGGCTGAGGGAACTGCAGTGACAGGAATACAAAATGTCAATTTAAAAATTATTGTAAAAGTGAAAAAAAATTACATCTTTCTTCAAGGATGAAAAAGGAAGCATTTAAGGATACGCATCAGCTTTTCAGTGTAGGAAAAACAAATTTTAAAGTCACCCAACCATATATATTTTTCTTATCTTCATATGCATAGCAGTTGCTGACTGGAGAGAATCACGTATGAAATAAGAACCTACAGATTCAGGAATTGCTTGAGATGAAACTTGGCATTCACCTTGAATTTTAAATGGCTTCAAATGCAGCTCTTGTTGAATGGATCACAAGAGAAGGGGAGAAAAATTTGAGGCAGAAAAACCTTAAATATGAAATTCATTGTTTGTAAATAATTTTACCAGCTTACTGTTCATTATAGTACAATTTTTGTATAAAAAGGAGTCAGGGTCTTCAAATTGTCTCTTTAAGTATCTGTCTTGGAACTGAAATGCACCCTGTGATCTCCTAGTGAACTCTGTCTGTAACAAATACACTAGAATATTGTAACTTTGTAAAGTCTTTGGATGTAAACAGATTATTTTGATGCAATGACACCTATCATTTGTATGCATTTTTTAGTTGATTTTCAAACAAACTTAGTCTCTGAACATTATTTACTTCATTATATTTCTATTTCTATGAATTATATTTCTAAAATCTATGAATTTCCGTCTTCTGTTGTTTTCAACTGATGACCCTTTTAATAAGGAATCTCTTTTACTGCCCTAGTTTCTTGAGTTCAATAAAGTGGGGCTATCTGCACCAGCTTAATCTGTGGATGTTATTTGGTATTCTGGACAGATTTGATTCAATTGTATGACAACCTATGGCACTAGTTTTGAGTATAGCACCTTCACTCTTAAAAAGGGTCTGAAAATTTATTTTCAGGAAATAAAATGAGCTCAGACTGGCCATGTGTAAAGCAGCTTGCTCCTACCTGCAAGCACTTCATGGGCTCATTATCTTGGAGACAGCAGAACTGTGTTAACTACAGCATGAGGTCTCTGGCTTTGGGCAATAGTGTGCCCAACAGATATGGCTTTATTTAACCACATGCATATTCTTATGAATACCATTTTGGCAAAACTATTTGGTTAGGAAGGGCTCCATTCTTGTAAAGTATCTCATTTGCTGTGCACATTTGTAGGTGGATCTATACGTTGCAAGTATGTATTGAACTATTCCAACCTCGTGTTCATTTCAGTGCTTTAGGCAATAATGCCACTGTTCTGAAGTGAAAGCGTGGACTGCTTAGCCAACAGTAAATTTGCATTTTAAATTATGTGCACGTGTAAGGCTGAGGTATAGAAGGAAGTTCCAGCAGAGATGTATAGGATGCAGTTTAAGTGTTTTACACACATGGGTAACTCAGTCTTGCTGGTGATAACAGAAGCTAAATTACTTCTGTTCTCATCTTCCTCCATCACCTTCCAAAGTGTCCAGAAATACTGACAAGTCCTTTCACAGTTTATTGTAAAGGAACTGGAACAAATTGTGCAAAAGAAATCACAGGATATACTTCTAGAAGAGTCTGCAACAACAAGGTGCAGTATCTGTGAGGAAATGTTTGCTCTCAGCTATGGCTTTTCATTTTGATGACTTACAACAAGTAACCCTGAGCACTCTAATTTTCTGAATTGACTTTGAAATGAAATGGCATCCTAAAAGATTACATGCTTTACTTCCATCAGGTGTCTGACTGAATTTCTTTGTAAACTTTATAAAGAGAATTGTTTTGTAACATTGCATTCTTTTAGAGCTTCCCTTAAATTACTTAAGTTTTTTGAACCCTTATGCTACCTAGAACATACATACCCTCCCCTTTTTTCTCATCTTTCTTGTTCTTTAAAACCTGCCATTCCTTTCTAAATGTCATCTCATACAGCTGCCAGCTATACAAGCCTAAGTGCAGAAGAGCTCCTGTAACTGTTGCCTATTAAATTTACAATGAATTTAGAGAACCCTGTCATTGCTACAGCATCTGGGCTACTACATTCCTGTTTAGTTCTGCCAAACAGATTACAGCAACAGTGGGAGTAGAGAACACTTCTGCTAGATATGCAGTAATTTATCTTTGTTGCTCTGTATGCGTAATTATGCAAATATCACCTTTGGAAATTTATTTCATTGATCAAGGAAAAGAATACAGGTGATATGATGTTCTCACTAAAGCATAAAAAAGACAATGGTGGAAGCAAGAGTAGCATTTATGATGTTAGTGTTCCTACACATTTTTAATCTTCCTAGGAATACACCAAAGTAGCAAAGCATAACAGAACCAGCTGGAACCATCTTATACTTTTACTATAAGCATCATCATGATTTTTTCTATCTTTTAATATTCTTTAGGTTTTTTGTCTTCAAATTAGGACCAGCTTGAAAAAGGGGGCTGTCTCCTCCAGATCTGAAATTCTTCATGTTTAGGATTTCCTAATGCTTCTCAATAAGAAACTTAATTTAATATAGCATTAAAAATTTCAGCTTCCAGAAAATAATTCATGTTTTACAGAAATTATAATATTTAGGATTACTGCTGTTATCTAGGAGAGGTACCTTTACCAGTGATTCTTTGAGCAACCTAAAACATTCATTCCTGGCACCTATCTGATACCTGACACTTTTCCATGTCCAGGTGGATTAAGCGAAATCCAGCTTTTCTTCAACTACATTCTGCCTACCTTTCCTTCTGCTTTCCTTCTTTCCTCTTGTTAATTTCAGTTTCATCTGACCTTTGGCTTTCCTGGCTCTGTTCCTTCATGTGCAGACAATGACTTTGTGCTGCTGCTTTCACCTTAAGTGACATGTGATCTCCTCTGTCCGAGTGCAGACAGGCGCTCTGTGTTCACCCGTGCTGGCCCTCTGCAGTGCTTGCTTGCCTTCCTGCTCACTGGAAAGGACCATTCCTCTGCTCTGAGGAGACTCTGAAAATCAGTCAGGTGTCCTGCACTGAGGCAGTTTCCTGAGCCATACTGAAAAGCAGGTACCTGAAGAGGCTAAAAATTGATTTTCTGGAGCTCAGGATTATAATCCTTCTGTCAATCTTGCTCACTTCCCCTAAATTCCAGTCTCAGAATCAATACTGCAGATCATGTTCTAAGGATATTATGACTGGAAATATCCATAACAAGGTTAGCTATTGCTGAGAGCTATAGCTGTGAAAGTATTACGGATAGTGTAAACTAGTATACTAGGGAAACAGTCCTTACTGAAATATTATGAAAGGTGGTGTTCAGATGCACAAGAAGGAAAGCTGAAATGATTTTCCCATCATATCCACTCTTTCTGCTGTGGAGTATATTAATGTAGTCATAAGGATTACTGGTTTTCAATGTGTACATTCAAAACACCCTCCTCAGATTCATATGTGATTTATACTATTTTCCTCTTGTGCCCTTATACTTACTTTTTCTTGAATTTGTAGTTCCTGATTTGCATTCATTATCTTTTCTAACATTCATTGTAGGCTTTTAATTTGGCTGCATTTTTAATTCAGTGTGATTTTTATATATTTTTTTTTATTTTTGTGGTGTGATCTCTCTTTTGGATATCTTCTAAAAAAAATCTAAAGGGATTTCTGTGTATTGAAGGATTTTTCCTATTTTTCTCGAATGATGCTTAATGAGTAATGAAAGCGGTTGTTCTTAATGCTCCATGTCCTCCTCAGTAAGAGACTAGTTTGTTTGGATTTTTGACCAAGTTTAATTTGAGATGACTTGTTTCTGAAATCTCACAAATTACCCTAAGGGAGGTATTTTCTCCATTCCCTGTGAAAACAGAGAAAACAGATTTCGATGTTTTACCTCTTGCTGAGTGTCAGGTGTAGGAGCAATACTATAAATGCTTCACCTGTAAAAAGTTCAGTCAGAACTCACATCATTTTATACATTAGAGATCTCTTCATGAGACATGAATCTGCAGAAGCCCTGGTTTTGGTTCTGTTGCTCAAAGATTCGCTTGCCGGTGCTGTGATCATTTTCTCTTCTCAGTACAGAAAAGTCTGCAATGTAAAATGCTACACCCAACAAAGGGATATTTGTGATCAGAAGACCTGTCTGTCAAAGACTTAGTAGAATTTTGCTCCATAACTAACCTTATCATTGACTAACAAGAGGTAACAAATCAGTATTTATCATAGTGAAGGTACTCATGGCAGCACTTTTCACACTTTACACATAAATGTCAAAGCACAGTGTATTTCCTGACTTCCACCCTGCCCTGCAGGGGACAGCAGCAATTTGAATTGCACTGACCTCATGACAAGGCTCCCGTGTAAAATGCCATATGCAGTGAGGGAATCAGCTGGCCAGAGAGCTGGCACCCGCAGAGCTGGTGAGACAGGTCAAGCCAAGTTTAAACTGACTCTGAATGTTACAGCAGGCTGAAGTTTTCTTCCCTGCCATACTTCAGATTCTGACTGCTCAAGCCTGGAGTTTTGATTCAAGCACAGATGTGGGATGACAATTGCTGCCTGTAGGAGACCTGCTTTTAGGTGGAGGCCTCTTGTATCTTCAGTGGGAACTAGTTATCCTTTGGGTAAATTACCAGAATTGATTTCAAACCACTAGTTGAGGCCTAAACTATTTCCGAATTTTCCAAAGAATATTCATATTTATAAGCAAACTAAAACTTTTTTTCATGTGTGTTTTTCCCATTCCCCTCCCCCATTTTCATTCCCAAATTGATAAAATGTGCAGTTTGTCAATAAAATATATAGAGAATTTTATGTGCAAACTTGTGTAATTTATACAAAACATGGGATTTGAATATTATGAAATCAAGACACATTTGAATGTACATTATCTCTTCCCTGTGTTTGGAATTTTAATGCTCTTCATTTTACTCTCAAACCCCAAGGTTAACACTTCAATAACCCTTCACATAACCCAAAGAGCTACTGTTGCTGCCGACTTACATATTCCTTCAAAACCAAATCTTAAAGAAAAAAAAATTATCTTTTTCTTTCTGATATTTGCATACTCTTTTCAATGGTTTCCCTAGTCAGGAATAGGACACAAACATGGGTAAAATTATACTGAATAAACCTTGCTTCTACAAAAAGTGGTATGAAATAATTATTGTTGTTATTAAATATGGTCTTTGCATGTAAAATTAGCTTAAGAAAAAAGATCTAAAATGTGCTTTTTTTTTCTCACTGTGTGGAGAGAGGTGTCCTGCTTCTATGTGCTTTAAGAATGTGTTTCACTTACTCTGTCACATAGTGTGTTTTAGTTTTGTACCAATCTATTTAGTAAGTTTAGTAATATTAAAGGACAAAGGCCTTTTTAACATAATCTTTGACTTTTCTGTTTCATTGCTCATGTTCTTTCCTTTTTTTTAATGTCATCTGCTTTGCATAGGAAGTAACAGAGATGCAAGTTAGATTTATTATTTTAATAATTTTTCTGTGAGATTTAAGAGGAATGCATTGAGAGGAAGCTTTCTACCTTCCCCCTCATCCCCAACACACTCTTGAAGAAGGTACGGGTTTTTTAATTTATTTGTACCAATGTAATTATTTGAAAGAATTTTAACTACTAGCAAGTAGCCCAAAGATAACAGCTGTAGTGCAGACAGGGATGACATATTGTAAATTTTCCATCTGCCTATAAAATTACTTAGATTTTTTTTTTTAAATTACATTGAAAAGAGTTATGAAGCAGCAATCCACCATATATTTCAAGTACCTTGTCTGGTCTGCTAAAAATATAACTAATTTATATATTCTGTTATTAATTCCTGAAGTAAATATGTTTAAAGTAAAGGTTAAAATGAGAAACTTTTGTTTGATTTTTTTAGTATTTTCAGTATAGCTTCACAAGTAAATGTGTTGTATTATTGTTTTGTAGGAAGATTAATACACACATTATTTTCTAGAACAAGATTAAGAATATAATAAAAGAGAAAAAAGGTGAAATTTTTGCTCACTGGCAGAGCATGGGAAACTGAAAAGTCCTTGATGTAGGATGAGCACTGCTGAGTGACAGCTGAAGATCAGTGTGTCATCAGCATTATCCTCATGCTAAATTCACACCACAGCATTGTGCTGCCTACTGGGAAGGATATTAACTCTATCCCAGCTGAAACCAGGACAGCAGTTCTGCTACCCCAGCTAGCTTCTATGTTAACTTCAAGCCTTATAATCTGTGGCAACTCACCACAGAATGAGGGAGAATTACAACAGCATTCACTGATGAACTTTCCTAAATGATATGCAAATGTGAAAATTCATCAGGCTAGTTTCTTGTCCTACAGCACAGTAATAGTGCTCAAAAGATATTGAAAGGGCATTAAGTTTGCACTATTCACTCTGTTATGACATTTCTGCCATAACATATTTGTGAAAGACCATGTTTCACCACCTGAAATTGACTCCTACCTCTTAGTCTCATAAAAATTTCCGAAGATGGATACCTGTGCTGTATAATTCTGGACACTTTCAGTTGTGGTCTTTGGGGAGCATTCTGCTCCATCCATTGCCAAACTTACCATCATGAAATCTGCGAAAACAAAATACTCGATTAAAAGCAAGATGTATTTCCTTGCCTAGTGAGTATTAATAAAAAAGAGCATTTTGAATGTGATTTTTCAAAGGCTGTGACCCTTTTAGACATGTGTTCTGGCTTTTTCCACTGGGTTCCTGAAGAGGTTCAATAGATAATTTGCTGCTGGGAGCCCCAGCTGATACCAGTAGGTCAGCAGAAATGACTGACCTATGGGCTATGGGGGGTGACAGACCTCACTCTTATGTGACTGCTCCCCAGTTTTCTAGCTCATTATGAAGAATATGCTACAAATATAGCCTAGGTCTTAGAACTACAGATGTTAATATTATTAATTAATAGTACCAAGTCTTTAATCATAATTTTAAATGTTAGGCCATTTTTCATTGCATTGAAGAACGGTGACAGTTTTCCCCAGTTGTAGGTTGTTCTGAAAAGCTGACAGATTTGTGATCATTCTTTTTTCTAAATATTGAAGACAATTGCAAACCTGTACCAGAGATATGCTAGGGAAATTACCTCAGGCAATATTTAATGTTTAACATTTAAAACTCATTAGAACAGTGGAAACTCATTATGTATCTTAATATGTATATGTTTCTGCTAGAAAGGCAAACAGGTGTAAATTGATCCTGAAATTTTGCATGTTTTTAACATTAAAATTGAGGCACACACTGCACGGTACTGTTAGGTCTAATATTTCAGAACACTGAACTGACAGCTGTTGTCAGGACTGAATGCTTGGCTGCCATGTGATGTAGACAGTACTTGCTAGCAGGCTAGCCTGGAATTCCAGGTCAGCAATGTACTCAAAACATGTGCTGAACTTTAAACATCTAATTTTAACCTTTACTTTAAGCATATATACATCAGAAATTAATAGGTTTTAGAAATTAGTTTAACCTGAAGCAAATAGTTTTTTTACTATATCCGAGGGTGTTATTTCATTGAGTGAAAAAAAAAAGTTAGCTAGGAAGACTGATTCTATAAGTTTTTCTGTAAACTCAAGCTCCAAACTTTGCTGGGTGGCAGATAGGGTGGATATCAATATCAATACTTCTTCCTGTTGACTATAGCAAATAAAAATGGAATTTTGAGAATAGTAATGATTTTAGAAACTTAAGGCTAAGATTCTATAAGCTCTGAAATAAGAGTTTGTAGCTTTTCCCTTCTGCAAGCATATAAGGGTTATCTGGTGTTGCTGATTAAACTCAACAGTCCTGTTATTAAATGCTACCACCTTAACAGTTTTTCCTATAGGATGTGCATGTTCAGGTTTTTCTTTTGCTCAGCAATTTTTCATCTAAAATAAATAAAATTTCACATGCAGTAATTCAGTCACACTAGGGATGGTTTCTTAGAAAAATCTTTGGAACTGTGGAACAGAAGTATGTATTTATTGACGTACAGACTGCTCCAAAAGTATTGAAGGTGCCTGTGACAGGGAGAACATTGCTTGTATTAGATCATTGAATAATATCTCCCAGTTTGGAAATGAAAACAAGGATTTCAACAATTATCCTGAGAGCATGGCAAATGAAGATTGCAAGCATTAAATATCTCTAAGCAACTTCACAGTAATTTCTGCTAATGCTACTTGCATTAATTCTAATATTAGGAAATACATATTTCCAAGTGTAAGGAGATTGCTGTTTACATTTTATTTAAGCATTAAACCACAAGAAGCTTTATGCTTGTTCTTTCATCATCAGTCTTAAAGATTATAATTTGCTCATTCTCTCTTGTTGTAGGTTGCTGTTAGGGATTCATCTTCAAATTTTCCCAATACTTTTCTTAGATGAATACCTAATTCTGCTTATATATAAATACAATTACAGTTTGTCATTGACTTTTGAATCTCTTTGCATTCATTAATTCTGCACATTGTTTAAGCAATGATGTGATTTGAATATTAATAAAAGAAGCTTTCAGGGTTCAGTATCTCTGTACACATATTTTGGAGGGTGTTTGTTTACGATATAAATTATATTTCAGAAGTCAAAATTTTCATTTTCGTAGGGATTAATTTTCAAGAGGAGCAATTAGATTCAGCAGAAAGCCATGGTTATAAAGGGAGAGATGGAAAACCATCACTATGGTGATGGGAGTGAGTTGTCATACGTCTCATTTTCAATATATCTTGCACTGGCATGGGTTTGAATGCAGGTAGCTGGAGCAAGCAAGTATTTGATACTAATGACCTTCCACTTAATTGAATAGCTCCTGAGCCATCCACTGGAAGTAGGGAGACCATGCTGCTAGTGCCCAGCCTTGTCAAATGTGACTGAGAATGTTAGGGCAAAATAGTGATGAATTGAGACTACCTATCCTTTCACACTGAGGGGAACTATCTAGGGAAGGAATTAATGCAGAAAATTCTTTTAAAGTGTCATGGAAACATGTTATAGACAGAATTAAGACAGTCTTTACTGATAGATCTTCACTTATCACCTCATTCCAGCTGAAACCTTTCAATTTCAAAACTTTTGGAAAAGCATCACGAGTTATCTGTGCTATGGTGTGTTTTATCTGGTAATTGTTTTTGATACTCCTACTAACAGGAAAAAAATCATGATTGAAATAAATTTAATCAGCCTATGCTTCATGTGCATTCAGGACTTATAACACACAGTCAGGTTTAGGAATTAAATACGAGGTTGGTACACTTGGAAATAAATCTGTGTGGACTATAAGATCTGCCATGGTTGCACATAAATACCTGCCATTTTGGTACTTACTTGGTATAACATTTCATTATACTGGAGAAACACTGGAAGTTATGAAGATTCTCAGGCCAGGATAATTACCTGTCACAAGTTTTTATTTTGGCATTCACCCTTAGCTAACAAGCCAGTGTAACAGGGCATGATGTGCTGTCAAGATGATTTGACAAGCCTGGGAAGTTTCAAAGACAGTACCTTGTTGCATGAGATTTTTTATTTATTTATCAGTACACTCCGAAGGAATTTTTAAAATATGCTCATTACCCTGTTTGCATAGTCCATTTGAGAGAGTGAGCACAGTGACATTGGAATATTTGTTTCCAGCAACCTAGAGCTGGCAACATACAGGGAATTACTGGGAGCAAATAGTACAGGATCCATGACTGATTTATCTTTACCTCCTAACTCTGTATTTTTAGTTTGCATAATAATGCCTCATGGCCTTGATTTTATTAGGTCATCTGTTACAATAATACACTAGAAATACTAATTATAGAGAATTTGTTTCAGTTTGAAACTTGAATTTTTTTCAAACTTTGGCAAAGAACTGGGAGACAGCTCCTATGTCTTCCTCATGATAAATCATAAATTTGAAAGTATAAATACTTTTCTTTCCTGCTGAATGTCCTTCCTGCAAGATTAAATGACAGCAACAAATACAAGTAAATATATTCCTCTGTCCCTTGACAGACAGAACTAAAAAAATTCCACGCTACTTGTATTTAATTATAGATCATGATGGGAAGATAATGCAAGTTCCCATCTTAATACATTATGCATAAAAATGCATTATACAGTTCCCACAATTTGTGCTGAAGGAATCTGTACATTACTGTTGAATGAGGAGCTACTATGAATATGGAATTTTAAGAACCTAACCAGGCCTTCCCAGTCTATTGATGCAGTAGGGTAGTAGTAGGGTTCCTTATATGGACTGGGAATCTCCTAGATGAGCACAACATGATGTTTATCATGTGTGAAGGAGTCTGATGCTGTCTTAAACATCAGATCTATTCTGTATCCACTAGGTTGGAAAAGATGTCTGAGATCATTGAGTCCAACGTGTGACCACCTTGTCAACTACACTATGGCCCTGGGTGCTACATCCAGTCTTTTCTTAAACACCTCCAGGGGCAGTGACTCCACCACCTCCCTGGGCAGCCCCTTCCAATGCCCATCACCATTTCTAAGAAGAACTTCTTCCTAATGTCCACCCTAAACCTCCTCCAGTGCAACTTAAAACTGTGTCCTCTTGTCCTATTTCTGGTTGCCTGGGAGAAGAGACCAACCCTCACCTGGCTACAGCCTCCTCTCAGGAAGTTACAGAGAGTGATAGGGTCTTCCCTGAAACTTCTTTCCTCCAGGATAAACATAAACATGAAGGATAAAGCTCCTTCAGCTGCTCCTCAGAGTACTTTTGTTCCAGACATCTCAATATGGTTACAACAGACAGACATGATCAGCCCGATGTTGTTTCAGCAGTTGATCTGGGTGGGCATTATGTAGAACCACAGAATATCTCAGGTTGGAAGGGACCCATAAGAATCACCATAAGTGTAACTTCTGCTCCTCACACAGCTACCTAAAATTGAATCATATGACTAAAAGCATTGTCCAGGTGCTCCATGAACTGTAACGTCATGGGTGCTGTGACCACTTTCCTGGGAGGCCTCTTCTAGGGATGGACCACCCTGTCAGTGAAGAACTTCTTGTTAATGTGAAATCTGAATGTCCCCTGGTGCAGCATCATGTGAAGCCATATTGTGTACCCATTTAGGTTTTGGCAAGTTAGAAAGTGCAGGGATGTATTGTAACCTATATTTTTGGTGGGATACGAACTGAAATGAGCCAATCTCAGTATTGCAGTTGAAATAGAGCTGCTCTGAGGATGGTTTTGTCAGAGATTCTGCCTTCCCCTGAAGTTTTCCCTGAACTGTTCAGAAAAAGAGAGGTCTGCATATGTCAGAAAATTATTTTCCAAGAACTTAAATTACAATTAAAGAAAAAATTCTCATCTCTAAATGTCTTTAAGCTTTGCTGTCACAGTGGTAATAGGTTGTGCTGGGTAAAGTAGGAGTAGGACTTTGTATGTTACTACTTCTGTCTAATTGCATACTGTATTTTGAACTCATTTTAAACTCACTTCATGCCAGCATAACTGTGCAAAATGCAACAAAGTGGAACCAATCTGTCCCAGCTAATACCAGATCTCCAGATGTGCCTCTGTGTTTTAATCCATGTTCTAGGATTGCATCAATAGTTATTATATTTTTATTTACCAGTGTAATAGTTTATATAAATTTTCATAATCTGTTGTTCTTGCTTTCATAGGATTCTAAAGTAAGAGAGAGAGGTACCTGTTAATAGAAAAAGAAAGGTTTCTTTGTAATAAAAAATAGAACCACTTTTAAAATTTCAGAAAATTGTTCATTTTCCTAGTGGCTTTGTTGTTCAATTGGAAACAGGCTCTGAGGCCATCTGAACTTTTATTTTCCTCCAGGAGCTTTTTATTTCTAATACAATAGAAATATCTGTCAATACAGAATCAGATGAATTCCTATGTTTCTTAGCAAATGAGTCTGAAAGAAAGTCAACAAATAACTAAAATGTTTTATTTTGTTAGATATTGTTCATATATTGTTGCTTTCCATTTCCTTTAATATCTTTTATAAACAGATGTTTTTCTTTAATAACACTAGATATCAGCTACTTCTGATAAATCTCCATGACAAATGATGATAGTCGTGTTCACAGTGGCGCACAAATACATCAGGACATATCAGTTTTAATACTGGTCAAAAAATCCTCTGGAATTATTGCAAAGTTTGGGGTTTTTTTTATCTTCTTGGGTTCAGTGGAGATTTTGTTCAGGCCTAATGATCTCAACTGCTTTGGTAATTTCAGTTGTGCCGTAGGGAGTAGGAAAGATTGTAACTCCTATTCCCAACTTTTAATTTTGTTTGATTTTTTTATTTTTAATCAATCTTTTCTAAAAAGTTGTATCCATGACGAGTTAAAACTAGCAAGTATAATGGACGTTTCTGATTACCTGATTTGATTTGTCAAAAATAAATGAAAAGCCAAAGAATTGTGTTCTGCTGATAAATATCTTTGATCTCAGTAGTAGCTCAAGCTAATTAGGAAAATATGTTTCCAGAAAAATAATTTTTCTTTTTTCCTTTGCATTGTCTGGTTGTACTCTGGTAAAAACATATTACATTATTAAATTTTGAATTTGGTCCCACTGCTCTAGGTGATACTATAACTATCACTTCATTAATTTTATTGTAAATTTCATTAATGAGGTCAAGGGAGAGTCATATGTTATTGTTTGAGTGTCTCTTTTTATGAATTAATTTTGGTAGGAATCTATTCTAATAATTTTTGCTATTGCTTGTGTGAGTATTTTGCAGACTGAATTAATTAAGAAAATTGGCCTATAATTTCTGCCGTTACACATATCCTACCAGGTTTTAAAATTACAGAAATAATTACAGTCCTAAGAGAGTCAGGCAACTTTTCAAATGCTGCATTATACATGCTATACTAAATGCCATGGAAGACTTGATTAAAATATTAATGCATCTCAGCTGGAAATCCTAGTGTGTCTTTCTGCTAAGTACTTTGCTTATAGATAGAATTATTTTGCTTAAATTTTCAGAAAAGTTTGCAGTTCTGAAGGTCTCTGGGTTTATTTTTTTGCTGCTAAATTGAACCAGTTGATACCCACATAATACTGTTTTTCATAGTAAATAGCTAATATCAATTTCATTTGTGTTTTATTCTGTACAAGCTTCAAATACTGGGAGTAATCATCCGTGGAGATATTTAAATAGATAATTGAGTCATGACCATCGTGGATTTCTTGCTTCTTATGGGAAGCCTGCTAGTGTAATTTTTCTCCCCATTTCTTGCATTGTCAGTCTTTAGATGTTATTTTATCTGTATTTCATCTTTACCTGTTCCATTTTCGGAGATTTTGCAACAGACTGTCTTTGCCACCTGGCTCCTGACGAGTGCAGTCACCCACAGCCTGTCTGACAGCCTGGTGTCTCAATGCATTTCAGGGGGAAAAAGAGTAGACAAGCTGAAAACTGTTTTTACCCTACTACCTCATGGCAGCTTTGTATGTCAGCGGTTCAGAAAGGAGATGATGGAGCATTTAGTGACAGTCACAGCGGGCAAGGGTCAAACTCTGCGCTCTAAAAGCAAGATGAACCTTCTCTGTGTCTGTCTGGGACACAGTCCTACCTCACAAATAACTGAGGTTACTGCTGAAACATGACAACATGTACCAAATGGTCAGAATTTCCTATCCCCTGTGAACATCTGTTCTTTGGAGTCACCCGAGGCAAGGATCAAATATCGCTCCAGATAATAGAGGTGAACAAAAAACCACCACAAAACAACCAGCTAAAAGCCTAAATACTGAGAGGAACAAAAGCAGGAAAAATATAGAGAGATCCCATTTCAGAAACTTTTTTCCTTAATTTACTCAATACTGCAAAGAGGCAATATACAATTTATCCCTTATGCTCCTGGATGGATTTACAAGAAGAATGGATCTTTGACCTAAGTAATTTTACATTATTAGACTTTGTGAGTTGCCCAAAGACCAATCTTATTTTCTCCCTAAGAAGCAGTAAGATAATATAACAAATTTTTTCCCCCATGCATAGGATATTTTCTAGAATGATGAGTAATCATTGTTCTTTCTGCTAATAAAAAACATACATATTTGATATGAGCCTATTTCCAGCCATGATAAAGTTTTTTTGTGTACTGACTCTAAGAACCTGGCATTTCTCTGGTACAATCTTAGCAAATGGCATATCTTATATTGTAATCTGTATTGAAATTTTGAATATTACATTTGGATTAAACTTGCACACTGCTGAAAACACAGGATCCTCCATCTTTCAGAAAATTGTCCCATGATAAAGTTTCTTAACAATTCTCATGCACTTTTTTATTTCCTAGTTTTTCACATTTTCACCATATTTTATGTTTCTTACTGCTTTTTTATTTATTTATCAATGCTTATTAAGAAGTGGCAGATCTTTCCCCCCTTTTGTTTTTCCTCAAGCATTTAAAATTTTTTAGGTGTGCCCACAATTCTTTTGTGAGTGGGAGTTTTACTACCCGCACTGAACAGCTTCACCACACTCACAGGTTTACATTCCTGTCAGGAGATGCTGACATAACAGAGCTCTAAGATGTTGACACAGTTTGCATTATAAAAAGAGAGTTACAATATATAAGAAATAGAAGTCATCATATTGCATGAAATATGCTGAAGTACAGAGATATTAAATGAAGTATTTTCAATCAGTGAAAAGGAAAAGAAGTAGGCTCTCTTAAACCTCAGAGATTAAGTACTAAGAAAATTAATCAGGGTGGAAAAAGACCCCACATGTTTGCAGTTCCTGTTTTGTCTAGCTAATGACTTGAGCAAGCTAAATAATGCTGGCATTATCAAAATTGATTAGCAAATATTTATGCTAGCCTGACTGTTCAGCATGTCTGCACTGATGAACATAAACATCTTGTGGGAAAAGGCTGAATTTGCAAAGGCTTCAACCTGCATTGTGTAACAAGACGTAACTTCTTAATTTTTCTGATTACCTAAGATGAATTCTAATGAGCACATTTTTACAAACTAGATCATTAGATGGACATAAAGTATTCCTCCAGTAAGTGCTTGTGGAAAGGATTCTTAACAGATGAATTGCTAAACCTCTGAGAGCATCTTCATGCATTCATTTACATGCCTTTGTAAAAAAACAACCACGGTTTGCTGGAAAATAAACATGAAACCTAGAATTCAACCAAATGAAGGATTATTTTCTGCCTTCATTTACTATTTGAGAAAAGTGTCACTTTTCATGGAATGAGAAAACTGTCTCTAGAACTGACTGAATTCAAAATCGAGGAAGAATTTCACCTTTCACATACCTGCTTCCCACAGAAGTGTCCCTAGGGTGGTATTATGGACCCAGATAAGAGTAAACTATAGCCCGTTCTATGGATTCCTGTGCGTTTGTGGAATTTCTAGTACAACAAAACAAAGCAAGATATAGTTCCAGGCTTTCTATGCTCTTTCATATTATGGAATATACAAACAGAGGGATCTCTACAAGGTAGGTGAGAGAGTGACCGAGAGCTAGGGATGGCTGATAACAGAAGACATAATACTGCTTAAGGTAGGGCAGGCAAAAGCTGGGAAACAGAGAGGATATTAAGCAGAAGTACTAGAAAAGAAATGTAGTAAAATGCTGAGCCGAGAGGCTACATTGAGAGCCTGGCCCACAGTCAGGCTAAAGATCATTATCTGTATTACAAGACAGAGAAAGGGGAACAAAGGGAAGGACTAAGGCCAATTTGGTGATGGTAACAAAAATATAGGGGGCTGGAGTGAGGTAACCTTAGGCCAGTCAGACTAGAAAACAAAACCACAGACAGGGTTCCTGGAGAATGTCTGCAGTTGACTGACACTTTTCATGGATTTTAGCTGCTTGGATTGTGTCACATACCTGATGGGATGAAATTATGAGTGTCGTGGTTTGGAGGGGCTGGGGCCAAAAGACCAATCTGAAACTTTCAAGTAGACCAGGCAAGTAAAATGTATCACATCTTAAAGATATGGCACTGAACTCTGCAATACAGAGATGTCCAGTATAGATTACTGCATTTCCTAGAAGGATGGTTACTTAACATTGTGTTTTTCTTTTCATCATTTTCAGAATTAATGTCTTTTTCTCACTATGTTTGAAAAAAATACAGTATTTTCACTCATTTTCCTTTATTTTTAATTTAAAAAAAACATTCCTAATCTTATCTTTTCTGTGATCAGAATTTGGTTAGGCTGTGTATACATTTATTTCCAAGATGGATGAATCCAAAATACTTCAGCAGAAACAAGAGGTATTAAAATGGTGTAATTTTTAAAAAATGTATATTAATATATTTTTCTAACGTATATCAATATTCTTACTTTAGTTGGGTCAGAGGTAAGCAATTATAATTTTTTTCTTTCTATCAAAAATGAGTGTCCCTACTATGACTGTTGAGGAGAGAATCACATTCTGAGCATCAGAAAGCATTGCGTTGCATCTACATAGATTTTTGTAGTCTATGAGAATGTTACTCGTTTGCTTTAACAATAAGCATGACATATCTAATAAATAACCTGCAAACGTAAGTTAAGGCTCTTTTTCAGCCATTCTTTCTGCTCTTAAAAACCCAACCTTGTTCAATGACTTGAACTTGGAAGGTAGGAATAGTGCAGAATGATTCTATACTTTTTTGAAACCCAGCTGAAATCTTGGGCTATGTCTTTTTTTTTCTTTTTTTTTTTTTTTTTTTTTCCTGTGGAGGCAGGGAACCAAGAGGAAAGAATTCTTGGAGGAAAAGAGGAAATATTATAGAGTTACTTTTCACTTGTAGACATCTAGAGAAACCTTGGACTAAGAAATATCTATTAACTGTAGAAACAGCAGGTGATGACAGCATGAGTCCATTTTTCCCCTTTAATGAGTAAGATCCTTAGAAAAATTTTGCTTGAAGATATTAATAAATCTATTCTATACAAAATCTGTCATGATAAGGTACCTTACCTCGCCAAGGAAAAGTTTTTCTTTTTTCCTTCACTCATTCATTACTTATCTAGGCTTTAACCTTTCCAACATCCCCTGAGTTAGCTTACAGTACAGGCTTTTCTACAATGATTTATGCATCACATAATGAAAGATTCATAATAAGCTACACTTTTTCTCAAATAACCTCCTAAGTCATTTTGATTTGCCCTTTTAAAAATATTTTTTTACAGTAGTAGATGCCATTTCATTCACTGATTAAACAAGACTACTTTGGCAGCACGTAATTTTATTAATGCCTGTCTTAAAATTAAGTTGAACTTGGCTTATAACTATGCATAAGTAAAATGTTGGTAAGCTTAGCAACAATGTAATCTAATTTTCATCACCACATGAATAAACTTTATTGGTATCAAGAAATAATAGCATCTTTGTAGCCATAACCCACAAACTTTCTGAATTGAGATACATGTGGCCAAGAATCTGGTGGCAGATTGTGCCTGGAGGCTGAAGGACTTGAACTGCACTGGCTCCTGGGAGGTTCAGGTCTCCTTTCTGCCGGGCTGTGTAGGATTTCACCTCTGCTGCTGCCTGCTTTCCAACTGTGAGCCTGTTTTCTATCTTTTGCCAGAAAATCTCATAGGTAAGTTGAAGTGAAATTGAAAATCAGTCATTTTAAATACAGACCATCTATCCAGTGCACACCAGTTTGCTTTCAGGGACATACTGTTACTGTGTTAGACCTGATCAGAAAAGTTCTCCTAAAATATTTTGCTGCAGTCAGATTCTTGGCCAGAAACAAAATTGATTTTAGTGAGTTCGCTGAGAAAAATGTAAGAAATATGCTGAATAAAAAGAGCTTATTACATATTTTAATTTATTTTTACAGTCTTTAATTATGGCAGTGGCAATGAACACATTAATTTTACTTTCCATTGGAAATCACGTTCGCTTTAATTTCATTCCTTTAGAGAATGCTTTTCTAATGTACTCCTCAGAAAATAGGAAAACGTTGAAATTTTGAAATTTTCTATAAAATTGGTATCTTCCATTTTTTAATATACTCAATAATTAAAAGACCAGTTGCATTTAAGGCAAAGATTCTAAAACAAAAAATCAAATGTGTGATATCTGGCGATGTCTGAATGAAATGATACAAGGAAGAAACTACTGGAATCATAATTAGACAAATTATTTCAGATTGCCAATTATTGCACATAAGCACTTAAACGCAGAGGTAAACCATAATGAGCTAATTATTACTGAACTAATATTTAGCTGTAATAAATGATTATTTATAATACTTTTAGGTTCTAATTTTTAATCAATATTCTATCCACTGAAACAAAATATTTCCCTAATGAGAGGTGTTGTTTATTGTCTTTCTAATTCACCATACGAGACTCCTAGAAATAAAATGGGAGATAAGTCCATTTGGAGAAAAAATTCACAAAAAAATTGAAAAGGAACTGATAGACTACAACTTTCCAAAACTGTATTTTCTAACAAAGGTTGCTGTAAATATGGAATAAAACGTGTTGAGTACATAGAAATATTTATCTTTAACTAGAAAAAAAAATATGTAAATGAGACAAGTAGACATATACAAATTACATTTTATTTCAAACTTTGTTTTTAAGTAATTATGTCAACATAGTCTTGATTAAAGGGGAACACCAGTGTCTAAGCAGAACAAACAATCTTGGAGGCAGAAAATCCAGTTTATTTGGTTTTTTTTTAAATCTTAGACTACTGGGGATGATTAGAAGTTTGACAATTATTGAATCACAAAATGGTTTGGGTTGGAAGGGACCTTAAAGATCATTCAGTTCCAACCCCACTGCCATGGGCAGGGACAAATTTCAGCTAAAGATACTTTTAACAGTCATCTTGTCTCACTGCTAGAGGTCTGTTATCTTAGCAGCTCACGTAATCTGACTGTTCTAGATAGAATTACGATTTTGGAGAAAGAATAGTCCTCTCTTGTTTGTTTATTTTCTAATTTGTAAAGAAACTATATGCAGTATCAATACTTTGAATAAAATAGTAATTTGCATTAGAAACTAGAATTTAAGGAATCAGGTGAAATTCCTCGTTGACTTACATAATTTTAACTAAAAAATATTATTATTACCCTAGGAGAACTATGCTGGACTACTGCAGTTATGGGTTTGAAATACATTGTGGATTTTTAAGCTTTAATCAAGCAGTATTGTTGTCTGGTGTTTTATTTCCTGAAAAAAATAATGGTAAGACTGCCATCCATTTGTCTTATATTTTCTGGGGATTTATTGTTTCCTTGGCTTTTGTTGTGTTGGGGTTTTTTTTGGTGTTTTTTTTGTTTGTTTGTTTGTTTGTTTGTTTGTTTGTTTTTCTTGTCTGAAATACTTTGCTGATAAATGGGAGATTTGATCCTGTTGTATGCCTTAACTTTCTCCAGCATAGAATCCTACTCTTAAACTTTTTAAAATTCTCTGTTTTGAGCATTTCTAACAGTGACACAGGAAAAGCAGAATTTAATCAGAGTTAGTTTTTAAAAATTTAATCACAGAGTAAGACAACTGAGATAAATATCCACCTCTTAATTAAATAGTATTTCAGGAAAAGGTGAAGTTAACGCACTTCACCATTTTTAACATATCAAGTAAAATGGTGATTTTGTTGTCACCGTTATGTTGTTACTGAGATGAATCCAAACAAGTGAGGGCAAAAGTGCCTAACTTTGTTTCTGGATATCTATGGATGCTTTGATATTTAATGTGAAAAAAATTATATGATCTGTCACGTTGTCTACTGTTCTTCAATAGATTCTATTTTTAATATATTATTTAGTTGTTAGCGTCTGTCCTGGAACCCATCCTACTCCCCTGGCAGTCAGAAAGTGCAGATTCTAAGAAGTACATTTCTGGGTAATAGTAATGGTCATAGTATAATGAGGTTTAAGATGGGATTAATATTTATTTTTTTCCTCATCCATCTTTTTTTTTCAGGTGGAGTGGAGAGATACTCTCTAGAGAAAAAGGTGTGTTATCATTTGAAATTAAGGAGGAAGGCATCTCAGGTCCAGTTTGTAATCAGGAATCACCATGGAAACGGGAGTAATGCCCTTAAATGTTTCTTGTGAGGAAGTGAGGAAGTAAGAACACACACGTATGTGGTTATTCCCTATAGCCTATGCATGAAGATCTGTGTTAGGCACTTTGTCATCCCTTTTATTAAAATAAATTTCTTTTCTGTGATCCTTTTGAAAACATATCCAATACAGATAAAAATTTGAGCTCTTTAAATTATGTTGAAAACTTGGACCTTTCATATATGCATATAAAGCAAAATCCTAAGAAAACTGCGTGCTAGCTACTCAGAGTTCCCTAGGCATGTCTGTCGTCAACAGCCTTTGCCTCCAGAGTTAAGAACTAGACTATAAACACAAACTCAGTCCATTATCATTCTCCTGAAAGGGAAAGAGAAGCGTAAAAAAAAGTTAATATGATTCTGCATCACTCTAACCTGCAGAATCAGATGAGAATATAACCTTTGTATTCCGCTAATGCGTTTTGCTTGAAGCATGCTCTTCTGCTTTCCTTTTTCACATATACACTAGAATCTTCAAATTCTCAATTTTTTTAACCTTTGTACTTGAATTAACCTTCAGAAACTTCTCCAAATATAATAAGATAAAACTGAAACTTTTTTTTTTACCATCTAGTCTTTTGGGAGAAGTATTTCAAAACGTCTTTCTGGAAACATACGAATTTCTGTAGTACCAGTAAACCCATCAATCATGTTTATAATGCCCTGTAATGTAGGTTCTAAAATATGATAATTCCTATTGCAATAGGTCTATTAAATCTTTGTTACTAAATAAGTATTTGGATGAATGCGTTACTCCATAAGGCAAGTTAATCATTCAGATCCACTGCTAGGAAATTCCTGATCCTCCTTCTGTTTGAGCCAGGAAAATGCTGCTTCAGGATGAGAATGCAACCAATCATAAAACACATTTTGCATATCTGAAACTGTGCTGAACTGACTGTAGAATCTTTAAAAGACATGAAAATGTTCTCCAAAATGTGCTCACACATTCAATGTAGCTATTACTCATCCCTAGCCTGATTCCTATAACATAGCTTTTTCTCCAGTGGTTGATTTTATGGTGAAGATTTGTTCAGTAGAATATTTTTGTATAGAAGGAAGCTTTAATCTAAGGAATTATTGTTTCTTAGGAGTTTGTTTTGGGGATTTATTTTAATGTTTCTGTTGAAAATGCCTTTGGTTTGGTGGTTTGGACTATAGGTGCAGCCTCTGTGCTAGACTGCTTGAAAAACAACCTATGGAAATACATTTGAAAATGAAGTTATTTCATTGAAGCTCTTCTTCACGTCCATTTTCATGTTCCTTCACATGTAAAGCTGTCAATTATTTTAATATGAATTACAATTTTCTATGTAAGAACGTAGCTTTGGTTAAGAATGAGCAGAGAAATTTGTGAACCTACAAATAATAGAAGTTCCAGCTTAAAAGAAAAAAAAATCAAAGGCTTATTTAAAGCAAATATTCTCTTCCTTAGTGAAAATCTGTTCAAGAATAAAATATGTATATTTGCTGGCCCAAATATACAACTATTCAGCTTATACTTCAGGTCACTCATGGCAGAATTCAGTTGTTTTACATCAGTGTCAAATGCCGTTTTAAATGTTTTTGAGTGCTGATACCTCCCATTTCCAGCAGTATTTACTGAAGGCTGTAGGTTTTCTGAAGATCCTGTTTCATGGCAGCTGTACCTAGCAGTAGCTTCCAGAAAGTTGTTCTGCTGTCTTGTCAGTAGAGGTAGCCTTTAGGTGCCTAGATCAAAGTATCAGGTGCTGTTTGGGGGAGACTCAGTAGTCATGACTGCAGGACATGACATGGACAGAAATGCTGAGTTCTCACAGATTTCTAATTATGGATAGAGATTAAATCCTCTCTTCTACTTTGACATGTTTTTTTCTTGCTTTTGGAATTAATTTATTAGGGAAATACTCTGTTAATTTGAGTTTAGTCTAAGTATAAATATCTATTCTTAGTTTTCAGTGTATCCGTTGTTTTTGTTTTCCACTAAAGGAATCGATTTCTTTATTCTTGTTTCTAACTACCTATTGCTATTTCTCCATAAATCTCTTCCTAGGAATCTGTCATGATGCAGTACTACAGAGCTCATATTTCCATGTTTGTGTCATGAATGTTATGATAACTTGTCAGCACTTGGAGGTCTTCTCTTGGTTCATGTTGATGTCTTCATTCTCATTCTAGGATCTGCTTCTATATTTTCTAGAATGCTCTTACAACTTTTCTCTTTTCTTCATTGGCCTGCATCTGCAATTTACATGTGACCTTACCATGTATATTTCCATCTAAATTTATCAGTAGCTATTTATTTTTCTTTTTTCTTTTAATTAGTCTAAAGATCAGTTTTTTCCAGCTTAATGTTTTGAAGTCAATAGCTGACCATGGGTGAGCATTCACAGCCATGTCTCCAGTGCCACCCTGTGTCTCAAATCATCCTATGTTGGTGCACCTCTGTGCCACATCCTGTGTCTCCCTTTCCTAAGGTCTCAGCTGTGATACCAGGCCTATATTTCTCAATACAGCATCATTATGTCAGTCATAAAACTGTTGTGTACATAGAACACAACAGTTTTGTGTTGTGGTGTTGCCATGTAAAGATAAGATAGCCACAGCCACTTAGCCAATTGTTAAAAAAAAAAAGAACTGCTAAAACCAACCTGCTAAATCAGGAAGTTCAGCTAAAGTTTAGAGAGAAAGTCTGTCAAATGTCAGTGCTGAGGGTATAAATCTTGCAATCTCTTTATTAACAGCGTCAGTAGTGTATTGTGAGGCTGAAGGGTCATGATACATATATAACTAATAGTGATGCAAGAAGACTTTTTACAAACCTTGCCTTTCTAGGTATTCTGCATGCAAATTCAATAGGAGTAACATCCAGGCTGACTCAACAGAAGTTGTTCTGGTTAGTACATTGGATAATGCAAGAGGCTGAGAACACCAGACAGTATTTACTAAAGGATGATGTACTTGTGCTGGGAAAACATTACCATCTGCTTTAAACTTGTTCAAAAAATTCTGACCCTAAATTTCATGCACTAGAAGAGATGAGTATGAGAAAGGTTTCAGGGAATTTGTGAGAAGAGATATGACTTATAGAGGAAATTTTTTTTACAGTAGCACTTCAACTTCTGTTTCATTTCTTTGTATTCCTTATCTCTAGGCTGCTAGAGTTACCTGTTCTTCAGGAATAATTCAGCAGTTATTTTAGTCTGCCTTATATGTCTTTTCCTTTTAGGAAACAACTATGATTTTCATTGTTCAATTGCAATGCTGCCAAAGAGTGTTTTAAAGTGTGAAAAAGTATTCCCTTTTTCCTCACTAAATAGAGGAATTTAATTATATTCTAACTTTTGCAGAAGAGTACTGTGTTAGAAGATACTCCTTGTTGCCTTAGAACTCAAAAATGAATATGACCAAGAGTGGTTTTCAGGAGAAAAATTATGTAAGTTTTGTTTGGCAATCATAATTATCCTTTAAGATTCCCCTCTGTGGGAATCCTCTTTATTTACTTTATTTACCCATAGTTTTGCTTTTCTGTACTATGACTTTGGTTTCTTTAGGAAGGATTCTTGGCAAGTACAAGAATTCTGAGAATGAGCATAATCACCCATTAAAAAATTTGTCATTACAGTGTGTTTCCTACTTCATATCAACTTTGAATTTCGATCTTTATTTCATGTGTAGTCTAAACCCTCAGGCTTAGGAATTGCTGAAAGGGGACTATATATTCAAGGAACAAAATGTCTTACTTTTAATATAAATGAGATGTGCATATGTTTCTACATCTCCTGTTCCCTGTACACCCTGGCACATGCACAGACACATTTTTGAGCCCAACTTCCATGATTTGGGTGCAAAAGTACTAAGACAGGAATGAGCCCTCATCTTTAGTCCTTTTCTTGAATAAGGTGCTAGCACAGCTGTCCAGTGAATTCCAGTCTGAATATTTTACTAAGCCTAATAAACGTCTGTGTATATAAATAGACACCTACACTGACACAAAGAAAACATGTTTCCTATGGGAAATAATTCCTAGAAAATTAACTGTAAAACATTCTGAAAACATATCTAACTGAATCTTTGTGAGGGACAGGATTATCCCCAGGGGTTTTGTAGAGCTAAGTTTTCAGGATCAGCAGTTGAGAAACTCTCTGCAAGAGAAGTAATTTTAAAAGTATATTAGCTTCTTTTTTTTTCCCACTGGAGCATCATTTAGAAACCAGAACTCAGAGGGTTAGAAACATAACATACTTAACTTATAAGGCTTGAACTGATTTTGAAACCTTGAAAATAAAATGAATGACATACAAATGATATTAGGAAGTACTTGATGCTTCTGTGAAGCCATATACTTCACATACATAAACATAATGGACATCATGTGAATATTGCTACCAGGCAGTTTTACTGCTGTCATTTTAAACGAGTGCAGCTTTTGTTAAGATGCCATTAATTTTTATTTAATTGATGCCTTGGTTTTAAAGATTGGGATCATTCTGAAGCCACATTATTATTCTGTGCAGCAGCTTACTCCAGGCTAATTTATTTTCATGTCTGCATTCTTTGGGAATGTCAGATCTGTTTATTCAGAGCAGATAAATCTGCCATGTGGTAAATGATAAGAAGATGGTCAAGTATGTTATGTTTCTAACCCTCTGAGTTCTGTCAAAATTATTGTAAAAATGTGTGATATATTTTGAAAGGAAAAGAATAATGTGTTGTTTTATTCTGTGGAACACTTCTGAATTCCATATAGAATACTATTAGTCTAGAAATTGGATGTGCCAGTGTACTATAGAGAAATGAGTTTTTGAATATAATGTTCTGCATAAAATGAAGAATGTTATTTATCATAATATTTGGCATTGAGATAGAGCTTTTTTGATACGCTAAGCATTTTATTAACATTTATTAAGTGGAGCACATGACATGTTCTTTGAGGTAAGCAATACTTCCATTAAATTCAGAAAAAAAGATAACAGCATAAAGAGTTGGTGGTTAGTCAGAACCATCATAATCTGCCTTTCCTAGGCTTCTTGCTTCTGTGAGACCACAGTCCTTCGTTCCTTGAAAAGGAATAGCATACCAAGAAGCCAAAGAAAATTTAAAATTAAGTTTGTATTGCCTTATTTCAGTAAGCAAAACATTAGGGTGTATTAATTTATATCAGTTGTTTGTTAGTTGTTATTGCTGTTCTAAGATACGGAATAAAGTTCTCTATTAACTCTTGATAGGCTGGTGGGTGATGATCTTTTAAAGTTATACTACTACTGATAATGAAACATTCAAAAGTAGTCTTTTATTTAAAGATATTTCTTAGCATAAGAAATATAACATCCCATTGTATTTATGCATACTTTCATTTAGAAAATACATATCAAGTTAAATGTATTGTTTGCTATAATTTTCTAATGAAACAGATGTTACAGATAGAGATTTTAATAAATTTTTACACTTTATTATTAAGAATTCATTATGACAGAACTTTAAAAATAGGAAGAGGACTGTTCATGGAAACATCTTAAAAATGGATCTACCTTTGACTTCTTAAATTCTTGTGATTGACCAGGTGCCAGTCTGCCCTGTTATATTTTTATAAAGTACAGATTTGCTAATAGAAATGTGTTCATAACAGAAAGCTATTTGCTGCTGTCATAAATCAAGTCATATCCCAGACAGTTTTGGAATGACATTATGTTTGGAAGATCAGTAACTAGCTGTATCTCTGTAGTTTGCCCTGAGGTTCTTACTAATAATGAGAGTTTAAGAGCCTTCAGGACCCTCAAGGAGAGAAGTAAAATTAAGCCACTAAATTTTATATTGTGGTGAGGAACAAATCCAGATTAACTTGTAAAAGTGTCTCATAAATTTGGTGCTTGCACAGAAAATATATTTTTCAATTGACTGATTAAAAAAAAAAAAAGAAAATATTGAAGAAGTTTGAACTAGTGTTTAAAGTGTTCAATAAGAACATAAGAAAAAACAGCTAACTATTTCTTATGCTAAGAAAAGTACTGTGGGTTTGACCCCTGTATGGGCCATTCACTTAGGAGTAGGACTTGAAGATCCTTGTGGGTCCCTTCCAGCTCAGAATATTCTGTGCTTCTGTGATTTAGATGCACAGGACTGTAGACTAGAGCACAGAAATAAATCAAACCATGAGCTTCTGTTTTCAAGAGGTATTGCAGAGCCCCAGACATTATGGAATGTTTCTGCACAGAAATGTTAGGTAAGTATGAACTGAGAAACAGGTGGTTTTTCCCTGAGAATACCTGCAAGAGAGAATTGGAATAGGAACTACTTAATTACCTGCCTTGCTCTTTCTCATTCATACTCCCATGTAAGGTGGGACCTTGTGCATTGGATTTTGCTTCGTGAGTATTGAGATCTGATAATCTGTGAAGACAGAATAGCCTACAACATTAGAACAAGGTTCCTTTGCCTCCTTCTAGTGGAAATATGCTTCAGGCAATCCTTCTCAAAGTACACATGAATACTTTAGGTTCTCTTATAAAAATTGTAATGAATAGGAAATCCAACACAGTATTCTTTGCTAGTTCTTCTGTCTTACCTACTTCCCCTGGGATTTTTTTTTGCTTGACTTTCTTTTTGCTTTGTTTTGTTTGGTTTTGGGTTTTTT
>VXAX01003784.1:947454-1132827 GCA_013399835.1 Leptocoma aspasia
TTTTTTTTTTTTTTTTTTTGGTTGGGATTTTTTTTTGGGACTTTTGGAATCCTCTTTCATTTTTCTTGTAACAAGCCATAATGCCAAAGGATTGGGGGATTTTTCTAAACCTAAAAGCTTAATGAACACTCATCTAGACTAGACAGGGTGGCACACTTAGTCTTAAACACCAATTCCCTATGCTAAAAAACAAACAAAAGTGAGTTTGACCACTGCTTGTTCATTCTGTTCATTCCTTCCAATACCGCAGTTTTATGCCAAAACCCCAAATCTCAAAGTATGTAATTTAAAAGATCACTATATAGAGTTTTTTTGAGATGCTTTTCCTATTTAAATAATAAAGAAAAATCTACTTATGTGACTTGACTATCCCTCAAGTTTCTTTAAATGAAGCATGACAAATTTGCCTAGCATGCCATATATAAGATAGGTCTTTCAACACATCATGGACCATGAAGGACTAAGATGACTTTATCTGGAACTTGCAGTTCAACAGAATTATCTATACCATACATGAAAAGGGCAATAACAAAATTCTATCCACTTCAAGAAAAGTATTTTTTGTCTTTTTTTTAAACTTTTACAGAGGTGATGAACTAAACTGAATAAAAAAAAAAAAGTTTAAAAATGAGATAATTTTCTTTGTATTGTCATGCAAAATGTGATTTCTGGTCTTTCTTTCCTGAAGTTCTATGAAACTATTCTGATAAAACAGAGAAACATTTTCTCCTCTTTTCATGACAGTGTCATTTTAGTATTATTATTCTTTTTTACTTACGTTATTTAATAACAAAATATTATCACAGATTATTCTGAGTTGCAAAGGACACAGAAGGATGATTAAGTATAACTCTTAAGTGAATGGCCCATACAGGGATTGGAACCATGACCCTGGTGTTACTAGCACCAGGCTCTAATCAGCTGAGAAAACCTCAGGGTCAATGATGAAACTAGTTTAATTTGAATCCTATTTCTCAAAATGATATTCTAAAAACTGATAAGTATTTAAAAAAACAGTCCCCCACTTCCTCCTTGCCCTTGTTGAGCAGCTCAAAGGTGGATGGTGATTGCAGTTGGCCTGTAAGTGTTCACATCGGCCAATCCTTCCTCACACTTTTCCCTTGTGTGGGTCCTCTGGGCTGTGTCCTTCATGAGGTGTCCCAGTGTGGGGTCCCTGAAGGAAAGAGTCCTTCAGAAAAAAACTAATTTCAGTGTGGGCTATCCATGGGCACAGTTTCTACATTGCTTATCACGGCATGGTTGAGGGGGAAGGGTCCTCTGGAGGTCATCTGGGCCACCCCAATTGCACAGGCAGAGCCACATGGATCTGGTTGCCTCTCCAAGGCGGGAGAATCTACAACCTCCCCGGGTGTCTTGTGCCAATGCTCACACCCTCACAGTACAGAAGTGTTTCCTGATGCTCAGAGCTAACCTCCTGTGTTTCAGTTTGTGCCCATCACCTCTGGTTCTGTCACTGGGCACTGCTGAGAAGAGCCTGGCTCTGTCCTCTTGGTACCGTCCCTTCATCTGTCTACATACATTAGTAAATATAAGTTTTCTCCAGGCTGAACAGTCCCAGCCCTCTCAGCTTTTCCCCACAGGAGAAATGCTCCAGTCCCTTTATCATCCCTGTGGCCCTTTGTTGCACTCTGCCCTTATCTCTCTTGTAGCAGGGAGCTGAGAGCTGTAGGGCTTCCGTTACTGTCCCTCACAGAATTCTCCTGGATAAGTTATCCAGCTGGGGGATGAGTGTGTTCACAGTCTGCTGGCTGAAAATCAGGCCCTGCAGCAGGGGATCTGGAGCTGCTGGTTGACATGAGTCAGCAGTGAGCTCTGGTAGCCCAGAGGGCAAACTGCATCAAACATGGCAACACTAGCTGGGAAAAAGAGAGGATTGTCCCACTGTACTCAGTGTTGGTACACATGTAAGTGACTGGCTTTATTTAATAAACTGTGTATTTTTGCTTTTAGCAGTCTTTACTATTGAAATGGATTAACAATTCTCTAAGGTCAAATGAAATCTATAGAGTTTAGCCAGTTGGAGTGCTTTTGCAGCTTTTTTTTTTAAATTGTTCTGTGTAGTACATTCATTATGCCTAGTTTTTCCAACTACAAAATAAACCACCATGTCTTTCTGGGAGAATAGAAAAGATTAAGTCATCCACTGGAGATTTTTCAAGTGTTTGTTTTCATAAAAGTAATTCTATTTCTCCTTTTCTCATGTTAGAAAAATATCTTATCTAGAATCTCTAATCTTAGCAGTGAAGGTCTGCTTGGCCTTTCTATTGCCTAAATGTTGTGCTGATTGTTTACTTTTGTAAAAGTATTTTTTGTCTATGTTGGAGAGTAATATCCCCTATAAAGGTCATGACTGGTAAAGATACATGAAGTGAAGTGAGTGGCACAAAACAGTAGGTAGCAAAGCATTGTACAATTTGTTGAACAATAAGGTCAATTACTTCATATCTACTTGTATTTCAGCACAGCTGGATGGAAAAAATCGCAATATCTGACTGGCATTCTGTAGCAGCTTAATGCGGAATAATAATAGAGTTTAAATTGCCAGTTTACCAAAAGTGCCATTCTGAGTGGGCCAGCACAGAAATGAGGAGCAAGCTGTCTGTCAGAAAAGTATTACAAAAAGAACTGAAGAGTATTAGTAGAACAGAAAAGCAAGAAAATAGTAGACAGTGCATTGCTTGTTAAACTAGGGGTCTGACATCCTAGTTTTTATACACTTTTTTGTCTTAAAACTAACTGATCAGACTACTGCCAGAATTCTTTACTGTTAAACGCTGTTTGTAGCTTTTTATAAAGCCAATTATCATCAGTAAAAAGTTCCCAAATAATCAACATCTGAGTTCAAAAGTTCATTTGCACTAGTTAAGTTCTTTAAAATATATGAGTACTGAGATTATATACAATTCTTCAAGTACTGCACTCCAGTGGAAAATTTGAACAGTCATGATTGACTCCCTAAATGCATAAGAAACATGAGGCAGTACTCTAGTAAGGAGAAAGACTATTAAAAAGTAATAGAGAACAGTCAAAGAGGAATTTAGCATATACTGATAAATGTGCAGTGAAAAGATCACTTTATGTCCTTAAAATCATCCAGAAGCAGGATGAACTTGCCTGGGAAAGCCATATATATACTTTCACAAGCTTGGTGATTTTAAAAAGTTGACAGGAACTGTTAAAGAAGTACAATGGTTTTGATGTGATCTTCCCAAATTTTATATCAAGTCCGCTGCTAAAGACAGTTTAGTGCTTGCATGCAAATTCAGAAAGAAAGTAATTTTAGAACTTGGAAAATGTTTTTATAAGGATATTTTTGGCATTACATGAAATATATTAACTAAGATGGGTTACCCTCACTGGTATAAAAGAAGCTACTAAATTTTAATGATTATTAGGTTTTCTTACACAGTTTAGGATATTTTGTTCAGGTTTATTTTGTCCAAAAACAGGTTATAAAATTTTTAAAGTTTTTCATTCTATCATTTTTAGTGTGTAGGTTAAACATGTTTTTAATGCTGACTCGGAAACATAAATGCAGTAATAGGATTTGTAAAACAATTTTTCCTTTCAATATTGTTTCCCTGTTCAGATATTACAGGGCTGCAAAATTGTAAGAAAAATCTCGAGTATGAAATTTACTTTCTCTAGTATTTCTAAGTTTCTTCAAGTTCTCTTGCATCATCTGTGGGTTATCCTTTCTTTGGAGTTTCCAGCAGTACCATATAAATGGGGGGCTTTTATTGCAAGTTTAAACCCCGTGTTCCTTATTAAAAGTTGTACAGCATAATTATTTTTCAGTTTTTCTGAACCTTCTGTCCCTTTTAATGTTGCGAGTGAAATCACTACATGGAAAGGAGTCGTCACCCATAGTTCTGTCTAACTCTTCACATCACTGTCATCCAGCTATTTCACTATGCCTGCTCTGAAGGAAAAGCAGGAATCCCAGAGGCAGGTGATGGGAAGGATAGAGATGGAGATTAAAACAGCAGTGGATGGCAGAAAGCTTTTGTTGGTAATTGCTTATCCTGAATTTGAGTGGCAGCAGCGTCCATGCTGCTTAAAAGGCTAGTGTTCCAGCTATTTTCAATTAGAAATCTGGCAGCCAGATTTCCAGTTTATGCCTAACCTAGAGCACAGTTTTCCCTCAAAACTGAAATTTGAAGTGAAATATGAAGTGAAATATGAAGTTTCTTTACTCAGGGAAATTTATTCTCTGCGTCACAGGGAATCCTTTCTTGCAAGCCTCTTCAAATAGAACCGATATAATTTCACACACTTGCTTGTTCTGACTTAGAGGTTAGTAAAAGACTGGTAGACACCCGTTCATGTGTTTCTCCTACTAGCACAGTTTTTAATTTCATACTTCTAAGCAATTAAATTTGTGTTAGCTGGTTGTTAGGTCAAGCACTAATTATAAGTTAGTTTTCTTTGATAAGGAACCACAGAGTGTGTGCCAAAGATATTAAAATCTCCTTCTTTTAGACAGAGAGTAATCACAGTACTGGTAATGAAGGAATTGTTTCTCATGTGGATGTAGTTATTCACACTTGGCTTTTTTCAGCATGAGAACATTCTTTTACAACAGACATTACCCATTGCTAGAAGCTTGCTGCCAGATTAAGTGAATAAACGGTCTAATCTAGTGCGGCTGTATTTCTAAATTGAGTAAAATAAAATTAACTTTAGTGCTGTTATCAGTGTACTTGGCTGTTGTCTATATGACAGTTCCTTGGGAAAATTATGATTGAATGCTCTCAAGGCAACAGTTTGAATACAGAGGGTAATGGACACAGGAAAACAAGACAAAAGTGAACAAAATTGTGTGGTCTTGTAGTCGCTGATGTCAGCAATAGTGGCAATATCAGCAAGTTCTGATATTTTCATTTGGTCTTGCAGCACACATACAGTTTTTGACAATCTGCCAAGCTCTAAATTTGACTGTTTCTAGCCATGTTGGTTGTCTCAGAAAACTTTTTTTCCTTTTCTACCTGGGTAATGCTCTTCCTTGTCATGAAAAAAAACAAAACATCTCTTGCTAACCAAAATTTATAGATCAGGACAGAAGCAATTATAATTAAATTCTGTTTAGTCATACCAACAGTTCAGGGAGAAAGGTGACTGCTACAATTTTTCTCTATGCATCACAAGATAAAACCTGACTACACTTTTTTCTGAGTTTTGAATCAGATTTTAGTTCATTACTTACGGTAGGGATTATGAAGTCCATAAACTTTCAATTCTAACAATTAGTTCTGTTTTTTCTTTTCCCAAATAGCTTAACAATAGATCAAAAAAATTATTACAATTTAAAATATAGCCTAAATTTTCTAAACTTTCTTCCCCACATATCAGACTTTTTTAGAAAGTGCAATTTTAATCCCTATTGTGTCCTTCAGTTTCTTCAAAATTGATAATAATTGTGGAGCACTGTTAGAGTCCACAGACTACTTTCCTATATGAAATTATAAAATGACTTGGGACAAGGAGTTAAGAAAGAGTTAAGAAAAGAGCAATTACTGAATTAGTAGGTAATCACATTAATTTAAAGTCCTTATTATCTAAGATCTCAAATACCAGAAGAATTTACGTCAAAATAGTATATTAGTTAACTTATTCTGGAGCTGAGTTAAGAAATTCACTATCAAATGAATGAACAGGATTTTTGTAATAGGAGAAGAATAAGAAAAATTTCAAGGGTTGCAGTGGTCTATTCCCAGAAAGGCATCAATGTCTTGAAGTACCTCAGTGGTTTCTCACCACAGTGCAATTGTGAAGTTGTTCAATCATTTGTAGCATTTTGAGAAAGCTCAAAAATTCTATTTTTTTCAGTATTCATGTCTTTTTTTCTAAAACCAAAATAAGAAATTTTCTCTAGAGTTTATTTAAAAATTAAGGGTTTTTTTTAATATTGTTTTATATAATTTTCATTATTTTGAGAAATTAAAAATAAGAATAATGTACTACATTCTCAGATACAACCTGAGGGAAATATGTACTGCAGATTATCTTTAACAGACAACAGACATCCCACACAACAGTGTGCCCCCATTAAATAACCTGCTAGATACAAGGTATTACATAATGACAGCTTAATGAAGAGCGACACCAAAGTTCTTAAATACACTGTACCTGCATCTGCTGCCAATGGTACATCATTCCATATGTAGTCTCACTGAAACCAATTGTGGACAGAATTATTTTGCTAAATTTGGAAGAAAATATCTAAAACATGCATGTTTGAACATAGGTATTTATCTTACATTGAATTTCAGTACAGGACCTTTAAATGTCCTTGTAAAAGTGGATGTAAGTTTTCGCTGAGCAGAGACTAGAGGGTCTATTCACCTAAATGTAAATCTTTGGTGACTATTAGAGAGAAATCAACTGAAATATAATGACATGAGAAGGAAAAAAATGCAATTATCTGTCTGTCCTGAAGTAAGGAAGGAGCTCTAGCATGTTGCTCTTAAATTACACAGTCAGGTTATAAAATGAAGGCGTAGCCATTCCACATTACTTTTTCATGTCCTTTTGTGAGGTGGAATGCCACTAAGTTAGATTGATGGACCCACTGGGAATCTTTCTAAAGCTTGTTGCTCTCTGGCACGTATACTGCTGGTGTTTTCACTGATGTATGGGAAATTACAGCACAGCAGCAGTACCAAGTTTATGGGTGAGATCAAGGAATTCTGAACTGTGAGGGAACACTTGGCCTTTGCAAAAAACTAGAAGTTGATGCTCAAATTTGTTATCTGCAGCCTCTCCAAAAAGGAGTGGTCTCTGTGGTCTACTTAAAAGTATTAGTATAGCAAGTATATACAACTAATTTTCAGATTGTTAGTCAGCAAAGATTTTCAATATTTTGAAAGAATCTGAGAACACATAATATAGCGAGTTTTGCTTTGATTTTTCTGTCTAAAACACAATAGAACTGGAGAGAGATGACTGCAAGAAGACCAAAGGATTTAATAAAAGGTCTAAATGAATCTTCTCAGTCAGAGGTGCAAGTAATGGCCCCCAATATGCTGATATCAATTTGTGAAAAATACTATCCTCTGGGGTCCTGCAGATCCTTACAGATTTGGTGCCCCCGTCTGTGGCTTAATGGCTGACCTGAATGGAGGGCAAAGCAAAACTTTATTATTTGGAAGAGGAGGGAAAAGGCGGTAAAGGCACCTTTCCTCTCAGAGTGCAGAAAAAGTGGTGCTAGCTCCATTAATCTTTGTAATGACTGCCTGCTACCTGTCCCCATAAGCTCCCTCTGGGGCATTGTAAACTCCAGTAGGCACATTGGCTGAACAGGAAATCCTTCTTCTTTCTAAGTGAAAAGCCACAAACTGGACCTGAGGGTTTGCCTCATGACCCTAAAGAAAATGAACTTCTATTAACTTTTTTGTAGTCTGTGCTTTATCATGACTTTAACGGTTTAATGATTCAATGGTCCTTGTAATTCTGTTTGCAAATAATGTGGCACTTGGCTCCACTGTAGTTTGTATTTGAAGATAAAATTTTACATGTTACAGCTTTCACACATGAGAATTTACATCCATAAAACATGTTTAGACTATCTATAATTCTTTTCCTTCAACAGATTGCTTAAGCATGATGAAAAATATTTTTTTTTGCTTGGTTACTAATTTTTTCCCCTCCACTTTCCATGACCTAAACCAGCTTCGTTTTCTTTGAATACATGGAGCAAATTTCAAAGAAAATGAAAATTAAAATGAGGTAGGTGTATTTTATAGCTGCCTTTCCTTATAAAGTAAATATATACATCTCTTCTAAAAGATTACTGCTCTTCAGCATCCCTTACATGCAGCAATCATCTTAATTAAATTTGCAAATGATCTCCTAAACAGTGACTTATAAGATGCTAATGCTGTAGTAAACATAGAAAATTGTGTAATAAACTCATAAATATGTCTAGGTATGAATTAACTGCTTGAGATAATACAAATAATTTTAAGTTAGGTTTTTAGAGAGAGGAAGTGTATGTTTGGAAAAAAGATGCATTTCTCAGCCCAAATACACTTGACTTACATGTATGCTAGTCTCAGCAGGAATGGCAGATCCCATCTCAGAAGTCCTTCCACAAGAAGTATTGCAGCAAGTTATATTTTTTAATTGTGTGTGGGGGACACTTTGTTTATTTGTTTGTGTTTTTTTAAGAAATCTAAGACACAGGCCTTTGTTAAAATCTAAATGTCAGAAGATATTTATATATAGACATACATATACATGTTCTCTTATGTGACAGGTGGCATATTTCTCTACATTCTGCTCACATTTTTTCCTCCCTAAACTTTGCCATAGCAATAAGGGGTGATTTTTTTTCCGTAATGTTATGATTGTTTATGGAGTATCTGCCTGCAGTAGCCGGTTATCTTTGCAGAGCAGGTATTCCATTTTTCTTCTGGTTGGACAAGAAAGAAGAGCAAGGTCTGTCAAAATGACAAGTGCACACAAATTGTAACACACCTTCAGTTGATTCATCATAGAGGTCTAATTGTAAATAGAAAAAGACCCAGCTGTAAAGCCTATAGCTGAGGTAGCAGTCATTGGGGTGATTTCGGTCCCACATGGTGAAAGCTTTTCTTGTCTACTTGGAGAGTTCAGCTATACTGCATTGCAATAGTGGCATATAACTCCTATTTATACCATCGTTGGAATGTCTCATAGTATCTTTTCTCGTCAGTATAAAAGAATCTTTACTTTTAAACAAGTCAGTGAAGGGATGTCCTTGTTGAGCAAGAGCTCTACAGACAGGCTTGAACACAATCCTAAACGCCCTGCCTCCTCGGTAGCTACTACCAGAGAAAGACTGAAACCTTTCAACCTCCTTTCCACCAACAAAAGTCCCACTCAAACCTAGGCTGCTCATGTGATGAATGCATTCAGGGGTGATGGTGGGCATTGGGGAACTTCTCTGTGGAGGATTCTGTGCATAAATATCTTGCAGCAAGAAGTTATCCATATTCTAGGCAATAGCATCCGCATCTGCCAAATATTTTTAAAAGACAACATAATCCAAAAGAAGACCAAATTACTTGAATTGTTTCCCTTATGCCTCACAGTCATTACACTTCTTTAATGAGCATCTCACTTCCTCTAATTTAGCCTAAAAAACCCAAATTAGGCATCTTCACTCCATCTGCAGATGTTATTTTATACAATTAGGTCAAATGGAAGATTTTCTTGAATTGAGGAGCCAAGTTTTATGTATACCTATGCACTTCCATATTAGATTTTCCTTTTTTCTCATATGTGTCTACAACAAGATTTACATGAGCAGAAACTCAATTTGAACATTCATTTTCTGCCATGAAGGAAACATTAACTCTTAGAATCTGAAGAAACCAGATTTTGCACTTGCATGATGTTAATAATGCCAAGTTTTCTTCTTAATTAAGATATCCTAATTTCACCTAAGAGAAGCAAAATTCAGCAATTTTTTTTGCTAATTGAGGGTCCATCAATCTGACAAACAGCATGTTATAAATTTAAAGGCAGTCAAAATGATCACACATCTCAGAGATTATAATATGCAGTTACTGACATTGATGACAGAACACATTTCATTAGTAAGCCTTCTGTCACATGCTGGTGGTTATTCTGCCCTTAAAATAAAAAAAAAAATTCCCTTAGTAATGGAATTAGACTATATTGTCAGTCAGAAAAGCCAATAAATCAACTATCTCTCTGATCCTGACTGAAACTTAATTTTGTTGCCTGACTATGCAGGACACTTTATAATAATAAAAAAAAAAATTTCCCAAGGCCCAATTTTGTATCAGCTGTCAGGTCCATGATCTCCTTTTTTTCTTCCTTGTGTTTTAAAAAATCACTTTTTGGCTTATTCAAAAGAAGCAATACATTTAAAAATTTGAAGCACCAGTTTACCATGTATTTTAGAAGTTAATTACCTCAAGTATAATGCTGGCCAAAAGCAGATTCCACCTCCATAGCTCTTTCATATCTCGTATGTCGCATCTCTGTGGAATTCCAAATCTTGATGTTTAAAGTATGGGTAACATATTATTTATATTGGTTTTGCACCTGACATTTATTTGTTTCTCTTCTCTGACAAGATGAGAAGATAATGTGTCTTGTCTTGTCTCAACACATACCACTCTGATTCTATCTTATAAAAGTGGAGAAACATGCATCTTTTTGTCATATACATGGTTCAGTGACAATCAGTTTAGATATTTGTGGACAAGAATATACTCAATATATTGTTCACTATACCCTGTGCTTTCTCTTTCACTCAAAGCCTTTAGAGTGTACAGGACAGACACTAAGTTCAGCAGTTATTTTTGTTCCTTCAGATTTCCTAGAAATGTCTTGCTTTTGGCAGTTCATATACAAGTGGAGACAATTCTGCGAGGTATTGCCACTAGTGACTTCACACTTCTTAGTGAGCTGGTGAGTAGCTTGACTACTGTTGAGCAGACCTTTTTTATATATTTTGGCAGGAAACAGTGGACTACATTTCAGAAGAGTCAATGAAACTTAGGTGAGACTGACAGAGATTGAGTAAAATTCTTTTGAAGACTTCAGCAGCAGCTCAGAGAAGAGAACATGAGTTTAGATTATAATACAGACAAACACAACTATACACAGAGAATCTGCAGGAATGTCAGAATGGGCTGCATCCACACAGGATTCAGCAAATATTGTAATCTTATGCCTGTAAAAATCAATGATTCTGAGTGCTAAAAGTTGGAATTGCTGCCTGTGGTATTGTTTGTCTCACTAAAGAAGACAGCATAGAGCCCAATTAACTCATGTTATCTTTAGTTAGTGTCAGGAGATCACTCAAGCAGAAATCATGTAGCTTTTTTGTAGAGGCCGAATTGCTGAACTCAAATCAGCTTTTCACCTTGTTCATCTTAGCATGTCCTGGCAGGACTATGATATTTTGAGGGCTAGAAACAGCAGCCTTGGAAATATTTGAGAGAACCACCCCTTTAAATGTATATTTTACATTTTAATTACATATTTTTTAACATATTTAATTACATATTTACAAAATGTCTCAATTGTTCTAGTTAATTTCTTAATATGTTCACTGGTGATAAATTTAACATACGCATACCATATTATTATTGTAATTTCAAATTGTATTATTAATTGACTTAAACTGTCCAATTTCTCTTTCCATCACTAACCTATAGGCTTGCACAAAAATGGCCTCAGCATTCTATGTCAATGTTTCTGAAATACTATCAATTTCTGTCAAGCTCCTAATGTTGATAATTTATCAACCTCCATTTCTGTGAAGCTGTGCTACAACAAAGGCCAAAACCAGTAACCATTCTTTTGGCCAAGACTCTATCATGCTGGTCTAAGCCAATTTTAGTTTAAATTTTTCCTCAAACCCAAAAGTCAATAGCTGAACTAGATTGACTCTGCAGAAAGAGCTCTGTCTACAAGAATTGTGGGGAGGAAAACAAGACTAGAGCCATGTTGCTCGAAATCGGAAGAGTAAACGGGAGATTTTTCTGACTGCTTTTTGGCAGGAGAGAGAAGAAGACCGGATGGGCTCAGTCTCACCTCCTGTCTCAATATGTGTATGTAGTCTCTAATGTAGTGATGTTCTAAATCAAATCTGTTTGGAAAAAATGCCAAATGGACATAGGCTGTTAAAGTGAGTAATTGGCAATGTCATTGTGATTGATACGGTCTATTGGTGAAACTTGCAATTCACATCTTTCTATTGGTTTCCAGTCATTTCCACAGCCATCTGGCTTAGGTTACATTTTTAAATGTTCAAAATTAATCCAAGTAAGAGAGTTTTCAGGTATATTGCTCTGAAGAAGAGAGAAAAAGTCTAAATGGTAGTTGAAATCCAGTCAATATTTTATATGTTTATACTTTGAATGCAACTATAGTTTCATATAAGCTCAGAATGGTAATATTTAACTTTACCATATTATATCATGCAACACAGCTTTATATGACAGCTTAGTGTTATTTTGGAAAAAAATCTCAAACCTTTAAATTCAATACTTCAAATACTCTTGAAGCAATAAATGGATATATAGCTTGGTAACTAATTTAAAGATCTTCTTAGACACCGTATAGCCATTGAATTACTATTTTATACACCAAGCATTTATTCATGTAGATAAATGGAAGTTATATCCAGAAAATATCACAGAAGAAAATAATACAGTTTTTTGCCTAGCAAATTTTTAAAAATACTTTACAGCTTAATTTAGAAGGCAGATCTATGTGTCCTGCACTTCTTCAAAGAAGTTTTGCTTGTTTTACTTATTTCTTATGTAAAAAATATTTTTTGCTGTGGAAGTCCTTTATAAAATAAAAAAATACCTGGATGGTAATTTTATTAATTTTATTAATTTTATTAGTATTGCTGTATACTTCTAATTACAAGATTAAGGTTATAAATATCTCCTTAACTCTAGCAATTTGAGATAAAATATTACATTCCAATTATATCACTAATAATAATCTGGAGGACTGGTTTTTTATGTTCAGATGGCTGATTTATCAGGATAATCTTAAGGAAAGTACAACACTATTTTGGTAAAAACACAAAGTAGATATAAGACATTACCTTTCCATCTAGAAGTTTTCTACTGAAACAATGAAAAATCTCCTCAATTTGCCCTATTTGGAAAGTACACTGTGATTTGAACATAAATAATGAGGACCTGTACGTATCTCAGAGGAGATATCTGTTCCAGCTCTACTGTGATTATTCCATCCATAGATAATAGAAGCCTGAGATGTCTGTTGCTATGACTGTGTCTCACAGCTGACAGAGTTTGCTCTGAAAACAGGATGAAGCATAGGAACCAAAAGAGGAACTTTTATTTCTTTTAGAAAGAATAAAATTTTGACCCACAAGTAAGATTTAGATCTTGTCACACATGGACACACACAATCTTTATTTTCTCATTGCACTGAAAAGTAGTCTGTTCCCTTTCGTAGTCTGTTTTTTTTGTATTTGTTACCCATGGAAAATTGATTCATGCTCTTGAATATCCTTCAGGTGGGTGATTGTATCACCCATGAGAACAAATGAGGGAAAGTAAAATAATTAGGGAAGTACATTCAAATTTGAGGCAAAATTGTGATTAAAAACATTTCTTCAGATCTCTGAGGATGGCTAGGGATATTTCCTCTCTTATTCAAATTTACCAAGGTAGAATGCTAGTCATTAGTCTGAAACACTTGAAAAGATTTTTTTTTCTAAATTAAATTATTTAGAAAAAGGTAAAGAAGAAAGTAAAAATATTTATATGTGCACAAATAAATAATTTCAAATTGATAAGAAAAGTGCTATGAAATACTACAGAAATATTTTAGAAAATTATCTGTAATTGCATATTAAATGCAAAACAACAGTAGAAATTTTAGAGGAATAAATTTTAAAGCTTTGTCCAGAGATGCGTGTACTTGTGGAGTGTTAACAAAAAATCCTTGTTTTCTAAGCAACGAGCCATCTGCTAGTCTGACTGGGTTAAGATTAAATCTAAGATTTTAAAATTTATAAGTGTTACTACTTATATTCAAACCTGCTATTCTGCATAACTCATTTTACATCCAAAGAGGAAAGCACCTTTTTTCTATTAACCTTAGTGGAACATCTGGTTTTTTCCCAACTGTCTGGTATTTAATGAAATACTTTCTAACATATGTTACCAGCTGCCCCCACAAAGGCGAGAGTAACCCAGGTTTTGTTAATAGACCCCTTGGGGCTGACTAGAGTGAAATGATGCTGAACAATTGGTGTTTGTAAATATATATATGTATTTATGTGTAGGGTTTACTCTAGAACAAATTGTTTGCAATTGAAAGCAGGTATGTAGGCATTTTGGTTGTTATTGTCTACAGAAATATAGCAGTTTGAAAGCATAAAAATATTACTTAAGAAAATGCATAAGAGGAAAGGAAAAAAGAGTGAAAAGTCCAGCCATTGCACACCCAAAACCTTACCTCTCTCAAGGGATAAAAAACTGGCCCCAATAAAGCACACTGCCACCTCCACAAATAAACAAATGTTTTGAGTCATTAATCATTAGTAGTCCAACATATTATCAGGTATTTATAGAAAACTAAAGAAATTAACTGAAGTCCCTCTAAAGCAGTAAATGAACAATTTACTGTAAATTATATCAGCAATAAATATTTACTGGTTTTTTGGGTATTTTTGAGTTGGAGTAAATAATATACAGCCTTTTATTTAGATATTTTTATAAGCAGTACTCATACGACACACTTCTTTGCAATTTACAGTGACTCCCTGAGCCAAAGAGGTATCAAAGCATTGAGGAAATCAAAGAGAGATGGTGTCCTTACTATCTCCTTGCCACATTTCAGGTCCTGTGGCCTGGAAACATCCCACCTCAAGGTATGGGGTACAGGAAGGAGAGATGGTGTTTGTTTTCCCAAGTCACTGTTACAAGTGATGGAGCCCTGCCTTCCTGGAGGCAACTGAACACCTGCCCATGAGAAGCACTGAATAAATTCCCTTTTTTTGTGTAGTTTGTACGTATAGCTTCTGCTTTACCTATTAAATTGTCTTTATCTCAACCCAAGAGCTTGCAGTCTTTTACTCTTCCAGTTCACTCCCTCACCCAACTGGGGGTAAATGGGCGAGTGATTGGGTGGTGCCCAGCTGTCATCTGGGGTTAAATCACAACAGAACTATGGAATACTCTTACAAAAAGTACCTGAGTTACATGAACAATCAGACTATTCCAGACATAGAAGCAGGTGAGTGGAAACATGACCAAAAGAGCAGAGCTGGACTACAACTGTGGAAATAGTTTTGATTTGATATACAGGGAATATTAAAGTTATTGCATTCAGGTCTAATGATCCGTCAGTGCTTCAAGGGTCAGACAGATCTTCAAGGGACATTTCAGGACATCTAAGGTAGACCTGACTCTTTCTTTTGAAAAAACCCTCCTTTTCCTTTCTGCTTTTTCAGACCATAAAAAAAATTTAAAAAGCCCTCTGGGAATCATCTCCTTTGACTGAAGTTTTCCTTTGCAGGTATTTCCATTTAGTTAATTTAATCTAAAGACAGTAATAATAGCAAGTTGCATCCTCTAGTAGCAGCTATTTATTTATAGAATAAATCTATTGGTGCCAAAATTTTTAGGAGTATTTGATGGCAAATGATGATGTTTCTTTGGAAGTAATTAATTTTATTAAATGGTGCATTGGTTTTGAAGTCAAATTTTGATGATGCATCATTTTCTCGCATTTGCTTTAAATAAGAGTGCAATTGAACCTGTCCAATCAGCACATCACGGTGTGGAAGTGACACATACTTCAGAATTACAGTTAGCTTGATTGCATGGTACTCTCTTTAGTTAAAAATAAGTAAAGGATTTTTCAAATTGCATGGATAATCTGAATTAATTAAGACTTAAAAAGTGTGGACAGCCATTTCTGTAGGAAGAGGATGCAGGCTACAGTTAAACTATATTACTTTGAATGCCTCTTTGGCTTCCAGTCTGTGTTCAAAGTGAGATCCATGATATGAAAATTGGTAGATATGCTAGTTACAAGATGACATGAAGAATATGGGATAATTCAGTATTTTTTCACACATCTGCCAAGCAAAGAACTTGAAGAGCCAACCAGTCCAACCACTACTGCAATGGGTATCTAATTTATGGGATCCTTCATAAACTTATGAACTGCCATAATGAAACTAGAAATACTGAGTGGAAAACACTGCTGGAAAGCAAATAAAAGCCTTTGTGTTCTACTGGATAGAAATCTTCTTTTTTACATCTTGAATATATTAATGATAAATTTCTACTCACTTGTTCTTTTGCCAGCTGTGCCCTTCAGCTTAAGTGTGCTTTGAGATAGCAGTCATATTTTCTCTCTCTGTTTGCTTTTTTAGGCAAAACAAGTATTTTTCATTTATTCTCAACTTACAAGATAGACTGTCATTCTCCTGCTGAGAGGCAGCGTACAATTAGCTCAAGGATGGTGCTGCTGAAGCTGCACAGCTTCTGAGCAGCACAGGTTGAGTCTGCCTGGCTGGAAGTGTTTGAATATTTATGTATATCAATGTGGGCTAACCTTTCTTAGGCTTTTCTGTAACTTGATTTGAAATAATCTTTAATGAAGATATACAGCCAGAATTGCAGACCGTAGGTGTGAAAGAAAGGGTTTTTGAAAGGATGAATGGAACGTTTGAGAAAGTACTGAATTAAGTCTGCTGAAAGAGAGGTTTGTCACAGTATTTGCCTCGTTCAAATGGGCAGTTAAAACCTTTTCTCACTGAATAAAATTTTGAAATTTGCAAAGCATCAGTAATAACTTGGTTTCATGTTAAGAATTTATGCAATGGGTGCAATTAAGCAAGAAGAAATATACTTCTGAAATGCATTTTACTATAAACTGAGGCTGAAATCTTATCCAAACTCTCCCATCTGCTGCAAATAATTACTGGAGGATTTTCAATACATAATATAGCCCTAAATGTGTAAAAACATCAAAGCAAAAGAGTTTAGAAAGTAGAGACAATACTTTCAGCTGTCCCTAATATGTTTTCATTAAAAGGGTATAGAGGCCTTATATCTTGATTTCAAGATTTGGCATAGAAAGGGACCAAATATACTTTGAGTCTTCCCCTTCCCAGCCTTACTGCAGAGTGATGTCAAGCTAGAAATAATCTAAGATCTAATTAGCCTCAGTTTCAGAAAAGGCATCTTAGTGTTATGTCTTAACCTGGTTTTGGTGCAGTGAATAATGTAAGAAACAATACAGAAATGCTTGAAGGATAAGGATGGTTAATAGCATTGTGACATTTAGATTTTATGTAAAGTAGACTTTTAGATTAAAAGAAATAATTTTATTGAGCTAGACTGATCACATTTCTGGGCAGGTAGTCAAAAAACAAGATTCCCACCTTGAAGAAATTGTCTGTCCTTCATTTTCTTTTTTTCTATTCTTTTTTTACATAGCTGATGCAACAGTTAAGGAAATGTTGAATGGGATGCCCCTAAGAAAGACTTGCTTGGAAATATTAGTCCAGTGAGGAGTCTCCTGGCCTATGTGTTCCACTGTCACTAAAATTGTACAATTGTACAATTGTAAATTGTAAAACTTTTCAAACATTGCCATGGATACATATGTGGTCACTTGGGAAAATTTGAAAGGTAACCATATAACTTCTCTTGTATCCCTAAATCCCATATAGTAACTCAAAACAGCCTTTTTTTTCTTTTTTTTTTTTTTTTTTTCTTTTTGTGATAATGGGATAGTAATTTCTGAAGCCTTGAATTGTGTTACTTTTATACTGTTAGGATTCTGTTGAAGCAGCATTTCTAGAAATGTCTGTCTCTTTTAATTGTGAGCCATTGGTTTAATCTAGATGTGCATATTTAGAAGAAGGGTGGAGTAGAAAGAGGAACAATAAGGAGTGGAAAATATAGAGTGTAACATCTTGCTCCATTAAATGCAGCTCCATTTTCACTGCTCACTCACTCAGAAGTGATCTGTGACACACAGGGTTATTCTGGTACAAATTTCCACTCAGTTAGCAGAGCTTTATGACAAGATGTTCTAATAGCAGTGCATTGTCATAATGTCACTGCAAAGCTTGGAGATGGATTTGGCAGATGTGATTTCTTTCTGGAGACATATGATAATGAGAGCCACCTACGTGTTTCGCAGTGTAAAAAATCAAAGTAACCAAGGTCTTCAGCTGACACAGTGGCACTGCCAGAAATACAGCATACAGTTGTGTACAGAGAGTAAATGGGACAAAGCTTGCTAAAATAAACCTTTGCATGAATTTGCCAAGCAAGCCAAAGATATTAGTTTCATATTTTATATCATGCCTTAATATCTAATACAATGTTAGAATTCAAAGCATCTGGTGAATTATTTAAAGTTGTCACTGAAATTGTAATCATTGACAAATGACTAAAGGGCTTCTTTGAGCCTACAACAACAAAATATACACAATGGCACTGGATTTACAATCTGTGATGGGATTGAGGCTGTAGAAACAAATATGTGTTTTTGCAGTTTCTTCGGGTTGGAAGTAGGATACTCATCTAACAAACATGACTAAAAGAAATTGTCATGTTATCAAAAGTATGGTAAGAACAAATAGAGGATTATTTCTAGGAAGTAGATATGAGGAATTCAGAGAATTTTCACTAAGCACATACTGTGAATCAAAAAGAAGAAATAAAAGTAGTGTTTGGATAATCAATTTACATTAAATAGATTTGTAAGAACAACTTAACCAGTTTTTCTGGTTTGTCTGTGAATCTACGTTGGAGTTACAACTCTAACTAATTAAATGCTATTTTAAAATGCACACAGTTACATATTTTTTCCAATCATAACACATAGCAGTGGCAAAACTATAGAAATTACAACAAACCAGTATGTCAAAATCAACATGACCATGGATAACTGACTTGTGTGAAAAAGGTATTGTTAGTGAATGGCTTACCTACATTTTAAGTGTGAATTGAGTGCTGTCAAAGACATAGTTTCTGGTTACTCTGTATAATTTAATTATTTTTTTATTTATATTTTATTAATTTTTTTTTTTGCTTCCATTACAAAGAACTGACCTTTTGTTTGGCAGGCAGATCTTTGTGGATGTTTTCAAATACTATATTTGTATGTCTGAGACAGAGAGACCTTTATCATTATACTCCTGCCTCATGAATATAATATTGTGTTGCAAACTGCTCCTGCTAATTCACCTTGTAACAGTAACGACATCTGGATTTTTTGAAGCTGTAACTTGATTGCTTTCAAGGAGACACAGGGAGATTTTAACACTGATTAACATTGTTCATTCTGCTTCATTCTTTGGGAAGTTAAAAGAAGCTTAGTTTAACTATCTGGTAAATACGTAAAATATATAAAGAGATTTTTTAATGGTGTGGCAAAATGACACTTCTGTCTGTAGAGCTGAATTTCTTGAATGATTTAACATTGCTTCCTTTATTCAAAGCAGAGCTTGGATATTTTGAGTAAAATTTCAAGGACTTTTAGAGAAGACAAATATTTTTCTCACCCTAGGATAATACAAAATCCCAAGTACACAAATAAAAGTGTGTACTGAAGAACATAGCTACTGTGAAAAATTCCACACAAAATCCTGGAGGTTTGACAAAGCTGGAAATACAATCTCACATTTGCAATGGCTCAAATAACTTTTAATCATAGTGAGGCTATCAGCCTCAGGTTTTCTGTGCTATGTTTATTATAGTGCTTTACGTGTTCGAGGCTCACCAGTTTCTAACCAGAGAAGATTAAGTTTTTTAGTATAAATTTTGCAGTTTTAAATGCTTAAATATCAATTGGCTGAGAAATCAATGAGCTAAAGGTTATTTAAAGTGTTAAAATTCATAGGCAGTATGCACAATACAAAAACAGATGAAAAGCTAAGCCATAAATACTATGCTTTTGTAATGAATCATACATACATACAGAAAGAAAAGGTTTTTTTAAAAACATTCTTCCTTTGTTTAAAAATTTTCTTCTAGTTTTAATACAATTTCTTTAGTGTTGTTTCAAAGCAGGATATAGAGGGAATTTTTGTGTTGAGAGACAAATTACCAACGCATTTTACATCCTTAACTCATTCAAAGTCAGATTCCTCATTAAGTTAAAGTCTTAGTCAAATTCTACTCTTAGCCTACAAATGTGATTTTGTGTGTGTGCTTGTTTAGGACTTGGCCTGTCTGGTTCTAGACACATTAAGGAGAGTCATTTATGAGCTCTTTATGAATAAAAGTTTTGATTTGTGTTATTTCTATAATTAGAAGTTTCAGTGTATAGTATAATTCCAGTTCATCTCTAGCAGTTCTCAGAGTGCTTTGTCTTTTCAACTGGATTTGATGAATGTGTCCAAAGACACCTAGAGAACCACCAGCATTAATGAATAATAACAGACTTCCACTGACTGCATTCTTGTGAACTGTGATTTTGGTTTGACTGAGGGACACTGCTGGTAGTCACACGGATTGAAAAATACTAAAGCAGTAGTATGCAGCAGAATCATGTTGTTTTCACAGCTGGAAATGGTCAAGTATATGCACTGGTGTCTTTTTTTTCTTATTCAGAACAGTATTGAATGGAAATACCTCACTAGACAGCCAGAAGTACTCAAAGTTTGTAGCTATATCAAAGGTGTCAGCAGTAATCTGCATTCTTTGAGGCTGAAAGTCATAGAAAAGGAAAACACACCAGAAAAGTGTCTTTTTTCTGACTCATGCAATATTCTCTCTACAATATTGTATTTCTTCTCAAGAGTTCTGCTTGACTGCTGATTTGAAGTGTTGAACAGGAAGTTTATAATGCTGCCAACATTCCTCTTGTTGAGCCACCAGACAATTCACTGCAGGTTTTCTCTTGTATGGGCTTTCAGAGTAGATGCTATATATATGGTCCAACTTAAATCATTCCAACAAAGTAATGTTTCAATGCTGACATGCAGATAATACTGCATATTATAAGTTTAAACATATCTTATGGTTATAAGTCTGTCCATTGCTGATTCTGTGGCAAAAAAATACAACAGCCACTGGAGGACTGATCTTTCTAAAACAGAGCAGTCCTTTAATATAAGTAAGTAAATCATATTAAAATGAACCTCTAAAACCATTTATGATGTTATATCATCAGTGTGAGTTTTTAAGGTCCAAAATAGGTCTGATAAAAAAAGTAAAAATCAGGAACAGATTCTTGACCTTTCCTGGTGGTAATAACAGACCACAATTACCTGTTACCTGCATCACTAAAGTGTACAAATGGGCAAGGCATACAGTGTTGTACCTGTCCAAGTAACACGGTAAACAAATCAGATCTTTTTATTAAGTACTTTGTTAACAACTCGATTGAAATATTGAAGGGCTCTGTTTTTACATTTATCTGAATTCTGATAAAGTAAAAGTTTAACTGAATGTTTGGATTATCTTTAAGAATTATGAAGTTCTGCTCTTTTGTTTCTCTGAAGGCTTCAAATGCATCTAAATCTGTCTTGATTGTGGCAATTGTTCTGTGTACAAACCCACACTCATATTCCTGCAAAACCGACTTTTGCATGTGTTTAAAGGAATTATGTATTAGCAATTATCACATTACTAGTTTGGTGTTCTACATTCTTTTTTCAAAAGGAATCTAAGTTTTAGTAAAAACAAACGAAGGAAACCTGGGGAAAGAAATATTTGAATTAGTATATTGTAGAGGGAAATTGTTAGGAAGTTTTATTTTATGCTTGTGTAACTGTCTACCTCCAGGAAGATAATATCTGATTTCATGTTTCATACTGTCATTCCACATGTAGGTCAGGACTTTCTTGCCATTTGGTTGGAAGGCAGTGCTAATTAAAATGAAGATAAGCTGTGCCAAGACCTAATGCATTTTTCTTGTCCAAACATGAGGAATTAGCAAAAAAAAACCCCATTATTTAACACATGGAATATAGTCCAACTATTTCCAAGGTGCTTTTCCTTACATTTTTACAACTCTGGTAGAATAAAGCAGAGAAGGAATACTACCATGAAACTGAATACTGGAATTATCTGGGCTTGTATGAATATATGTAAGTCAGCATCACGCTGGATATTGTAAAATATCAAGCAACAATTGCACTTCATAGAATCATAGAATGGTTTGGATTGGAAGGGCACCTCAAAGATCATCTAGTTCCAATGTCTTTGCTGTGGGCAGGGACATCTTCTACTAGACCAGGTTTCTCAGACCTCCATCCAATCTGGCCCTGAACACTTTCAGGAATGTGGTATCTACAAATTCCATGGCTAGTTTATTCCATTGCCTCACCACCCTCAGAGTAAAATATATTTTCTGATAATAGTCTAAACCTACTCTCAATGTGAACAAATTCCCCTTTGTCTTGCCTCATCTTTCCTGGAAATTCCCTTCAAGTACTAGAAGGCCACGGTTAGGTCACCTCAAAGCCTTCTCTTGTCCAAGCTGAAAAATCTCATTTCTCTCAGAATTTCCTCATAGGAGAGATTTTCTTTCCCTCTGATGAACTGAGTTTCCCTCCTCTAGGATTGATCCAACAGATTGATGTGCTTCCTGTGCTGTGACCCCAGAGCTGGATGCAGCCCTGCAGGTGGGGTCTCACAGGAGCAGAGCAGAGGGGCAGAATCCTCTCCCTCCTCTGCTGGCCACGCTGCTTTGGATGCAGCCCAGGACACGTTTGGCTCTCTGGGCTGTGAGTGCCCATGGCTGCGTCATGTCCAGCCTCTCATCTCATCCACCAGCACCTCCAAGTCCTTCTCAAATTAGCTGTTCTCCATCTGTTCATTCCCCAGCCTGCCCTGACCTAAGTGCAGCACCTTGCACTTGGTATTCTGAAACATCATGAGATTCCCATGGACCTATTTCACAAGCCTATCCAGGTCCCTTTGGATGCCATCCATCCTTCAGGTGTGTCAAAGGCACCACTCAGCTTGGTGTTGTCATGAGGGTGCACTAGATCCCTTTGTCTATGTCCTTAATGAAGATACTGAATGACACTGGTCCCAGTGCAGACCCCTGAGGGACACCCACTTGTCACTGAAGTCCATTGGAATTGTGAGCTGTTGATGTTACCTTCTGGATGCAACCGTCCAACCAATTCCTTATCCACCTAACAGTGGATATCTGTTAGTGTCTGTTGAATCCACCACTCTCCAATGTGGAGAGAAGGATGTTGTGGGGGACCACGTCAGAAGCTTTATAGAAGTCCAGATAAATGACATCTGTAGCTCTTCTCTTATCCACTGATGTAAGTCCTCCATCATAGAAAACCACTAGGTTATTCAGACAGGATTTTGCCTTGGTGAAGCCTCACTGACTGTTTCAAATTACCTCCCTGTCCTCCATGTGCCTTAACATAGCTTCTAGGAAGATCTGTTTCATGCACTTCTCAATAAATTAGTTGTTGTGATGATATCAGTGGGATTGCAATCACATGTTGAAGTGTTAAAGTCAGTCAGGTGTTTATGATATCTTGCACATCTGTGGATAATTTATAAATTGTAGCTGTTCAGTTTTTTACAGATTAGCTCATGTAAGGGACTGAGATGGAAGTACTGGTTTTGACTAGGATTTGTGCTGAAAACAGCATTGATATCACAGGGATGTTTTAGCTATTGCTGAGCAGTGCTGGCACAATGTCAAGGCCTTTTGTGCCCCTCACACTGCCCTACCAGCAAGGAGGCTGAGGGTGCACAAGGAGTTGAGAGGGGACACAGGATAGCTGATCCCACTGACCAGAGGGATATTCCAGAGACAAAGGAAGTGGGGGGACCTTTGAATTGTCTTAGCCCAAGTCACTATAAAAACATGCAGTCTTGTTTCCCTGAAGATGGCTGAACACTGTCCTGCTGTTGGAGAGCGGTGAGTGAATTCCTTATATTTTTTCTTGTGTGTGGAGGTTTTGCCTTGCCTATTAAACTGTCTCTGTTTCAACTCACAAGTTTTTTCAATTTTATCATTCCCATTCCCCCTTGCAATATGAAGTGGGGCAGTGAGTGGCTGTATGAAGATTGATTCCCCACTGGGATTTAAATCACAACAATGGAGTATTGCATCTAGGAAAATTAAAAACTGTGTGAATGGGTTTGAGAATACAGATTTTTTAGTGTTACTTGCTTTAATTTTAAAGGCCAGTTGGTTGGCATGCTTAAGAGTACTGGATAGCTGTCAGGTGTTTTAAACCATAATTGTTGAGATCAATGGATAACAATAATTGGCATTAATTTTGGTGAACTTCTATACCTGTCTGAAGTATATTCCACTTCCAGATATGGAAAGGCTGGTATGAGATTTAGAGGTACATATCTGATGACAACATTAGAAAATAGATACATCACTACTAAAAATGCTTGTGTATTTCATAAGCTGAAATAAATGGAATATAGAGAATGCTGGAATCAGTAGACTTCTCTGAATCATCAAATAGGTTTACAAATTAGATACAAATATTTGTCTCCTTGTATGTCTTATTCTCTAAGTTTATGGAAAGCTCTATTTTGTAAGATTTGAATATAAGAAAGACAGAAGAATGATGTGATACACTATCTGAATTCTAAAAATATCAGTGGGTTTATGGTTTTGATTAATGTGTAGAAGATCTAGGTACATCTTATATTTATTCCCTTACCTTCATATACTATATTCTGCTTTAATTACACCTTAAAAGAAATAAAAAAGTTTTCAGAGGGTTTTTGTTTCCTTTTTGTCATCCTAACTTTATTTTAATCTACCATATATTTATATGTACATATAAATAAATCAAGTGTTGGAATAAATATAAAATATTGGTATTTAAAATCATGTATAAAAAAATGGGGGGGTGTAGTGACAACAGCTATATAACTATGCTTGTTATCATGTTGTCAAAAGTTAGACACAATTGTGAATGGGTATATCCCAGATTTATTGGAGGCTCTTGTACAGCTGTAATCTGCCCATCTTCACGGGGGAGATTACAGGGACATGTATTATTTTACGTTGTAGAGACAACAGCCACTTTATCAATATTGTGACTAATCTCACCCTGAGTCTTAGCATACAGATGTAAGAAAGTATGGTACAGTGCAGATTCCTTCCTATTCCTTAGTATGGATGAAAAAACACAAGATTCACCTGAGCTTGTGTATTTACACCGCTGGAATACAGATGGTAGTTCTCAGTGGCTTTTTATTCACTTTCTTGTTTACTAAATAATCTAATTCTTCCCAGTTCCCTCTAGACTGGCTGTTCATTTAAGCACTTTAATAAAGAGATGGCAAACAAAGTAGGTAATAATATGTTTTAAAGCAGACACTGTTTTGCATAAAGAAATTTCACTCTGTGGTCAGATAGATTTGTAAAGTGATCATTCAAGGGAAAAATTCTTTATTTGGGCTGCAAAACCCAATGGTTTCAAGGCTTTCCCTTCTCATTTAATAATCACACCAATTCTATCTTACTCACTGTCTTACTTCCATAGAAAATATACTGCAAATAATAATATAAATATTATTTAGATGTTGTACCTTTAGGTTGTCCTGAGCTATCAACTTTAGTTAGTGCAGGAATATTTTCTCATTATTTGTGAATTGTCATTCTTCCTCTTGTCCCTTAGAATAAAACTGGCCAGACATAAACACCTGCAGTTTTGATTTCTTCTCTCTTTCTTCTGTAGTAAACATTGTTGACAGGATTGATTTTTTTTTTCTTTAACGCATTTCAAATTATTTCGCCAGCTATGAGTTTTATTTAATTTTTTTCACTACACCTATTTTACATTACTGACAGATAAATTTGTGTTTTGGAAGTTACAAAAGAAACTTCGCACAATGTGGACAAATTTATTTTCTTAATTCTAATTCTTATTAACATAAAGAATTTATTTGAGAAAATATTTTAAAAAACCTCTCACATGCTAATAATCATTGAACACTGTCAAGATTTTTTATTAAACCAGAACAGCATTTATTAAGTTGGTTTATTTGCTTTCTAGTCTTTTATAGAGCAACTGTATTGAGTTTTCCCAGTGTTAATATCTAATGTATATACACAAAATATCTCTGTTAAAGAAAGTCTATGTAATCTTTACTTTAAATTAGGGAGAATGTTAAGGATATGGGAAGATAGTTACTTGAGGTCAGTCACCCACTGTCTGCAGCAATTTCCCTTTTTCCTGCAGACATGATGAAAAGAGTCAGGTTTAAAATTAATGAATTAACAGAAGTTTTGCAGTTCAAACTTTGCAAGGTATAGACAAATTTTCATAACTGATGCAGCAGTGTCTCTGCCTTATGCAGTCTTTACTAAACACATTTAAGGAGCCATCTATTTGCAATGTCTTTTTTTTCCTTTAAGAAATAATCACTCCTAAGCAGACAGAAACATGCACTATCACACCCCCATTTGAAAAAATCTTGTAAGTAAAATGTCCTTGCAAGAATGATGTCAAGTCACAGTATTTAGAATCTCAAACCTTTGACACAGTGTGGTTTGTTTTTATACCGGTTATTTCCAGTTCTCTTCAATGCTCTGTCTAAGTACAGTAAAAATTATTATGTTTCTAAAGCTCCTGTTTCAATTCATGTTTTATTGAAGAGTTTGAATATACTGTACTGGGAAAAATGAATAAAATTTCATGTAAACTTCACGCCATTACTAAAGTGGCTTGGTTATTTTGGTGTGAAGTGAAAGGGAATTGACCTGGAGTTCTCAGCATTTTACAGTAGATTATCATAACTATGAAATAATACTTTTGTATACAAGTGTTTCAGAAAAGATGAGATTCTTGGGAGTTTTTTAGGAGTGAGTATTTTAGATATGATTGCACATAAATTTCAATTTATTCTTAGAAAATAAAAGAAAGTTACATACATTTTCATGACAGCAGAGTATCTCTTCCTGAATATTAAAAAACTTAGTGGCTTACCAATTATGCACCTATATTATTTTTTCATCCTTCAACATTTAAGCATTTTAAAAAAGATAGATGTTGCAAAGTATTTTAACATGTGAATAGAATGTAATTGAATTGTAGGTTACAAATGTAAGCTGCATCTTATAGTAAATCAAAGTTTCTTGTATTTTGTTCTATTAAAATCTACCATCTTCTTTACATTAAGTGTTTTTATTTCATTTACAAGAAGTTGTAGTTACTTCAATGTCTTTTAAAATACATTTCTAATTCTGAGTTGTAAGAAAAGATCAACTTTTTTTTCTTAACATGGAACTCTGTGGGTTCTCTGAGAGACAAACTACTGCATTTCTTGGTATTTTTACAGCAGCTCCTAAATAATTTTTTACCATAACTACTAAGTGAAAAAAAGTCTTTTCCAGGATCTTCTCTTAGGCTAAGTAATAAAATGAAAATAAAGAAAAAAAATCTGCCAAGGGTTAATATATATTCTGCTGCCAATTATTATTGCTGATGTATTTTACAAAACTTTAGTGAGATCTCCTTTTCATATTTAGCTATATAGTCAATTTGGAATTTGAAAAATTATGGAAATTTGACTTGATGTGAATTTTTTGTAAACCCAGAAACACTATAGCAGTTCAGCTTTATGGGTAGATTTACTGGGGGATTTGGGCAATAACATCTAAAATGTAGATCCTCAGAATCCTTGTCTGGCATGAAAGAAGCTCAATTCCTTGGGCATGTAAATTTCTCCTAGCAAAATCCTATAGATATCTAATTTTCTGCTGCACGGTATGAACAGATAGTTGAAATTCTGACAACACTAATCTGTTTGGAAGCTCTCTCCTGTCTAAACTGCAGTAGGAGTCATAAATTATGGGTTTCTGTACCTGTCTCTGTACAGAGCCTATTCCTGAAGGCATGGTGAGCAGGAAATAAAAAGGTAACTTTCAGTCTTTATTGTGTAGCAGCTGCCTGTAGCATTTTAATAAATATAAAATGAAAAAAATATGATAGAAGAGTTTTACACAAGAAATGGTATATGTAGGATTCTACTGAGATAGATAGAGTGATTTCACAATAATAATAGAAAACAAGACTTCATAAATTTTCAGTTATCTCTGTGTTGTCCACCTATTCTCTTTTCAAACCCTTCCAGAAAACGTTTTTATCCAATATCTCATATGGGAGAATGAAACTCAGGGCAACCATCTCCCTGAGCTGGTATATAAGGGTGGAGAGCTTCTACCATCCAGGAGGAATTAGTTAGTGACCTGCTGAGCCACTGAGACACTCAGAAGTCTATGGGACCAGATGGGATTTATCCAAGAGTACTGCAGGAACTTGAATAAAACCTCACCTTCAGATGACCAAGCAGGTCTCTGTGGTTTATCATCAGCCCTGATTAACTGGGGAGGTCTCAGATGACTGGAGGTTAGGCAATGTAATGTCCACCCATAAGAGCAGCTGGAAGGAATATCCAGAGAATTACAGCCTGACCTTGGTGTTTGGGAAGGTTACAAAACAGATCATCTTGAGTGCCATCACACAACACATGCAGAACAAGGGGATCAGGCCGAGACAGCATGGGTTTAGGAAAGGCAGGTCCTGCCTAACCAGCCTGAATTTTTATGACCAGATAACCCACCCTGTGTGTGAGGAAAAGTCTGTGGATGTAGTCTACCTGGACTTCAACAAAGCCTTCGATGGATTTTCCCATGCCATACTCCTGGAGAAGCTGTCAGCCCATGTCTGGGACAGGTGCAGTCTTTGCTGGGTCAAAAGCAGGCTGGATGGAGTAGTGGTGAAGCACTGGAGTGCTGGATGGAGTAGTGGTCAAAAGCAGGTCCAGGAAGTAGTGGTGAATGGAACTATATCCAGCTGGCAGGTGATCAGTAGTGTTCCCAAAGGCTCAGTATTGTGTTTAATATCTTTATCGAGGATCTGGATGAGGGGATCGACTCCACTACTCCTTTATCACCAGCTGTTGTGGGTGATTGTCATTCTCTCAGGTCCAGGCTGCAAACCACAACTGAGACCGATTGTAGATGGGATCTCTCTGGACTCTAGAGTTCTAGAAACATTTGGATAATGCCCTCAGGCACATGGTATGATTCTTGGAATTTTCCTGTATAGGGCCAGAAGTTGGACTGAATGATCCTTATGAGACCCTCCTGGATATTCTATGGTAAATCTGAACCTCATTGTTCTCTACAACTACCTGGAAGCAGGTTGTAGCCAGGTGGGAGTTGGCCTCTTCTTTCAAGCAACCAAGAGCAGGACAGGAAGACACAGCCTCAGGATGTGCCAGAGGAGGTTCAGGAGGAATTTCTTCACAGGAAGTGCTGTTGAACATTAAAACGGCCTGCCAGGGAGGTGGTGGAATCACACCCTGGAGTTAGTCAAGAAATGACTGGATAGGATACTTAGTGCTATGGTCTAGTTGACAAGCTGGTGATCGGTCAAAGTTTGAACTCGATGCTCTTGAAGATCTTTTCCAACCTCAATGATTCTGTTATTCTGTGACTCCAGATCTGTCTGTGATGAGTGCTCTAGTAAAGACTGGTAGTAGAGTCTATTAGGTAGAAAAACCTTGGAATAAAATGAACAAACAAAAAATAGTCATTTTCTTCCTAAATGTCCTCACTAAAGAGTTGTATTTCAATAAAATTCTCTCTGAAACATGAGTATGAAAAGTCTGGCTTTCTTTTCCCTCAAGTTTTCTTAGAGAAAATTACTTTCTGTCCAATGCAACCGCTTTCCACGTGTGTGGTTAAATATGTTATGTGCAGAATACTTTTTCCAGGAAAATACATAAGTTTTAACAACTATATTAAAAATGCTAATATAGAATTTTTCAGGACTGCTAGCGTTTTGTTCTTATTTTTGTTTCTCTTACCCTGTGATTTCTGACTATGTCCTGTAATTCTCTGTCCATTTCTGTGACAGACAATTCCTAAACTTTCATTCTGGGCTATGAATTAAAGAAGAACTATGTAACAAAACTTGGACAGTATTTTCAATATAGACGGATGCATAGAAAGCGGTGTGATTACACTGAGGGAAACAACAGATAATTGATATTGTGCTGTAAGGTATTTTCTTTAACTTCTCAAGCAGTAACAAAATGATTTGTCTGAACAAATGGAAGACACAAAGATCATGTGAGTAAAACAGAATGAAGAGTTAGTCTTATGCACCCTTGTCCTTTCTGAGGGTTCTGAACTTCTCTCACATACTGTGTGTCATCTCTTTTCTAAGCTAAGAAGTACTTGACCACCAGCCTTTTCAATATATGGAAGCTGTTTGACCATCTTTGTTGCCCTTCTTTGTTCATTGTTCTTTGAACAATTTAAGTTTATCTGTTCTATATTCTTTCTTTAGGTGAGTGAGAACAACTGCACACAGTGTTCAAGGTGTAAACAAGTCATGGATCTGTACTGTGGAATAACAATGGGGGTTTTTGGGTTGTCATTTTCTTTGGAAATTCATGGAAATTATATAATTCAGTTTGCCATTAATCTTATGTGATTAAGAATTTTGCCTGCACAACAGGCTTAGGTAAATAAGATAGAGCATAACTGTCTATAAATAAATGACCTGAAATTGCATGATTTCAAATGGATTAATCTAAGAACCAGAATGGACACCACAGTGTGATGTTAGTTGGTGTGGAGTCTTGTCTGGAGACTTGTACTTCTTCGCTTCTTTATTCTCCGTACTTGCTTGCAAGGTGGTGATATCAAAGGCTTCACAGGAAGTTCAGGAAGAAGAGGAAACATTGTATGTCAGGGAAGTACTTCATGAACAGATTTTTTTTTAGGATATGAAGATTCTGTAAGTACTTCCCTAAAGAGTTTGCAGCAATGACTCATCTGTTGTAAGTGTAGAAGTGCTGAATTTTTATTCAGCTATTATATCTTGAGTGCTTCATCCTAGTGACAAACATTTTACAATTATATTATTTTGTCATTGCAAATAGGACTTGGAGAACAAAGTGATAGAATGTCTGGTTTCTGTTCTAGGCATGCAGAATAACTGATGAAATGCGGAAACATGACAGCGGTTGGTTTGTTTTGCTCTTTCTCACTTCAAAAACAGCTATTTGAAACACAACAGCATTCAAGCAGTAAGCATCTCTTCAGTGTTGCTTCCTTTAAAAACATATTCTGGTAAAACAGAAAACCAAAGGTGGGAGGAGAGAAAGAGGACTGAAAATCACCTAGAAAACTTAAGTAATCACTTTTTGCTGAAATAAAACTGATTTCTTTACTGTCGACATTCTTTGGCTATCACAACATATATTTCAAGGAAGTGTAAAACAATAAAACGCAATAGAAATGAGAAAAAACAACAAAACTCCTCTCAAATAACTTTTAAACCTTTGTATTTTACTTTTTAATTGACTTTGGCTAAATCTTTTTTATTGCACTGGAATAATCAGTTCTGCTGAATAAAATATCAGCTCTGTTTGGATTCCTTTAACCTGTCCCTCTTGAGGCATGGCAGCAACTCCCACAAAAACTGGGAGGTGTTTGGTTTTAATTAGGAAGGGTTGCACAACTTGGAATGACCTGCACTCTCGCTTTTTGACTTGTGTATCTCGGGTAACTTAAATGGATAAATTGTTGCAGAATACATAGGTGAACTGCTTTGTTCTTCCTGTCACCAAGTTCTGGGTCCTGCAGAGGTCAACGATTTTTATAGTATGTATCCTGGGGAGAATTTACACATACTAAAATGTCAACTGAAAGGATGAGTATTGGTTAAAATTAAGACTGTAGGGAAAAAGGACAATTACGTGCTCCACTGAAGTATTAATTACCAAGGGAAAAATAAACACTTATACTAACAGAATTCCATTCCATTTTGAATGATACCTCACATATAGCTGCAATGCACAAAATTTTTTATCAGATACCTAGGAAATTTATTTAAATGTGAAGATTCTTAGGTGTCTAAGTCTTGAGGTTCTGTAAGTGGAATTTGTTTCAAAGCCTTGCCTACAAAAAAAGAGGAAATTGTGTCTGGATGTCAGAGCTTGGTCCAGAAGAAATCCAGATGCCATTTTAGTTACATGAAGATCTTTTCATGGAATTAATTTTCTAGCAAGAACTTTGATAGTCAGGGGTCTGGGACTAGGCTGATCTTGGCAGGGTTTATTAGCGTGAGTGTGACTTTATGCTGGTTCAGTGAAACCACTCTGAAGAGTATCAGTGCTAGATCCTTTTCACTGTGATTCAAAATTTTGTGCACAGACCTTCTCTTCAGTTATCCTTGTGTTGCACAGCATTCTCTATTATGAGAGAGTCCCTTAGAATCTAAATTGTCTTTGAAGGCAGTGGGCAAAAGCTCAGATATTGGTCTCCTGTTGTTTACTGGCTATTTATTCTCCCAATGAAAAGAAGATTATCACCTGTTTCAGACAAGATAGCTTTTTTCACTGTACTACCAGCCTTTTTCAGAAACTTCTGTAGTGATTGAGAACGAAACAACGGTTTCACAAAAGGACATCTTTTCTTATTTCATTTCCTGCTGCACATATCCTGTTTTTTCTTCCCAGACCATCAATTTGACTGTTGTACTGAAAAATGCAATTGTTTTTTTTGTATTTCCCTGCTCTTTTGGACTTCTACTTGCATTGAGATTTTTTTTTTATTTGGTTTCATTTGTTTTCTTTTATAAAACTTAGAAAGAAATTGAATGAAATCCTGAAATGGAATTCAAGTATCAAGTAATAGATGAAAGCATTGGAAGCATGATTGGAAGACAAGGGAATGTCTTTCTCTTCAATAGTATGAAAGGTAGGGAAAGGCAAGCATTTCTCTGTTCAAAGGCAGGCTCAGTTATGAGAATTTGCAGTGAACTGGTGTTTTCCAAAGGATGTAGCAGTGAATCTGGCTTTTTGGCCTTGCTAGCTGACTAAAAAGGTCGGGCTGGATGGTTATGATAGCACTGCCAGAAAGGTCTAAGTGATCAAGCAAGGAGATGTCAGTATTACCTCACTGTCCAGAACAGCAATTATCAAATGAAACCTTAAGTTTAAGATAAGAGTTTTTGTCATTCACTTAACATTTAATATTTTTTTAAAAGCTAACAGAAATTAGAGTGGTTTTTTCCCACCACTAATGGTCTATCCTATAATTCTCATCTGGTCAGTCTATGATTAGGAGGGAATTGTTCAGACACATAAAAGCAGTGTTCCTTTGGGCTGCAAGGAACTTTAGGATATTGAAAACCTATAAAAATGGAGACAGCATAAGCTCTTTGGGCAGTCTGTAGAGACGTTAAAATGCTTTATGGAGATACAGGAAAAATCTGTTGCAAAGCAAAGAAATATTTGGGTGAAACACATCTTGAATAAAAAATCTTTCTGGCAAAGAAAATCTTATATTTTCATTTAAATCAATTTAAGGCCTATGTTTCCCCCTCTACAAAATCTTTCTAGGGTAAAATATTTATTGGTTTTTTTTTTTATTTATACAGAGAGGTTTTAAGAGTATTCCTTATATTTTACATTTCTCTCTCTAAAATGATTTCAATTTGAGCTCAATTTATCAACTTCCAGCAAGTTTTGATTATGACTCAGCATAGTATATGGTGTTTGGCAACTAAAATACCTGTAATGGAAATGGTCTATAATGTTCAGTAACTTTTTAAGTTGTCATTCATGTAGTGACTCCCCACCTTGTGTATTAACCCACTGTATTTATGCTACTTGCTTGAGATATCAAGCAGTAGTTATACTTCCTGCAGTAAATTCGTTGGAAAAAAAAAAAAAGAAAAAAAGGATGAGATGATCTGCATCAGGCTAGTAAGAGTGTTTGACAAACCCAAGCATTGAAGCATGTTTAAGGAAAAGAGAACGTAAAAAGCCTTCCTTCCCTGTTCTTGGTGTAATAAAAAAAATGTCTTAATTCTAAGGAATTAAAATGGTCAAGTTAAAATTTTGAATGATTCATCTGTCTCTTTATAATTGCTAAATATAAAACTGCAAATCTAATGGGACCCATGTAATTTTATTTTAAAATATTTTGACTTAGAATGTTATTTCTTGTGCTGTTCATATATTATAATAAGATCTGGAGAGATTATTTTAACAAGTGTTTTCCAAAATAAGTCACAAGAACACTAAGATCAGTCTTTGTAACAGTTTAAATCCATTTCTCTGTTTGTAGCTTCCCCTGAACGGGAAATGTCTCTTAAATCTATTTACACCTCTTTGCTTATGTTCACTTAGAAAAAAGTCTCCAATGAAAGTCTAAAATCCTCTTGTATCTTTCTTGACACACTTAAGACTGCATTTATAAGCCTTGTTGTATTTGATTTTATGGTTAAAATAATTTATGATCCGTTAAAATAATTTTTGAGGGCCATACAGCAAACATTACTCAATCTGTCTTTGAAAAGTTGTTGCTGATTGTGCAGGATGTTGCCTCCTGCTTCTGTAGGATTAAGCACAAACAACACTTTACATGCACTCATTGCCTAGAAGGCAGACTGGGAAAGATCAGCATCTTATCCATTAAGCCATCAAGGTTTTTAAATAGCAGGTGTGAAGCTTAAACTTGAATCACAGATGTGAAGTTCAGCAGTCTTTGGTGCAGAGCATATTCGTATTCAGAGTTCTAAATGTCATTACACAACGACAGACTATCAAATATGTTGAATCCTATCACTGAAAGCCAGGAGACAGAGCAATTTTCAACTAAGTCCAATTTATGTTTATAAATGGAAAGCTCAGTTTGAGCCCTAATTAACTGAACAGACAATGCCTGCATGAGGTTAGATTTTTATATGAGCCTGTTTATCTCTAATTATATGCTAATCAATTTGATTTCTCATTTAAACTCAGACTGGGAGGTTTCCTTGTAATAACCAACTCACATTGAAGCAACAAAGCAGCTTTATATTTACCCCATCAGCAGGGTTTAATTGCACATTTGGACAATGAAAATTAAGACGGATTCATTTTCATTGTCCTTGCAATGAAGCAGTATACAATGCACTTTTAGTTTGAGCTGACACATTTATGGTAGAGATATTAAAGTATAACATCCAAATATTTGCTAACACATTGGCAAGCTATTTTGTTCATATTGTTTTCTAAATGATGCACTTTGGCTGTGCACTGTTATATTTTACACTTCTTAAAAATACTGACACTAATTGTATTACTTTGGTATGGCATAGGTCAAAAGGATAAAATTAGGATAAGGCCTCTTTCTATAAAAAGGAGACATAGTCCAAATTACATATGAGGAGCACGGACGCATTTCCTAGTGCGAGTCCCCAAAGAAGCAATGAAAAGCATGCTATATTGCTAAGCCTGTGTGCAAATGCCAGGTAAAAATCAAATTCATTTGTGGGCACTGCAGGAAACCAAATTGGAAAGTACAGAAAAATGGTAGAACCTCTTTTTCTGCTCCCACTGATACAAAATCATGATGATTTAAAGCACACGTGACTCATTGCAGTTAAAAGTTTTATTTCTTAGTCATGGCTTTTAATTATGCAAACCTTTAAGTAGTCTCTACATCCATGACTGTGAATATACCCAAGGACTTTCCTGAGTCCAGTACAAAATAAAGCCACTATCCAAATATTTGTGAGTTACTCTTTTAAAATGCACAAATGAATATTGTCATTAAATCTATCTGATATATGATTTACTTTTGAACCCTTTGACACATTGAAACTGTATTTGTATGAAACCTTTCTCCCAGCAGAAAATACAGCAAAATGTAATACAGAATAAATCAGGTTGCTGAAAAGACAAAATTAAATCTTGTTTTGATTTTTATAGCTAGGTTCTTTAGTTGGATGTTAATTGTTAATACAATAACATGTAAAAAGGAAGATTGCATTAATTGCTCTGAAATTTGTTAAAACCTTGGAATTTTTGGATACATAAAAATTAATTGTCACTCCTAGTATAAAGAATTCCATAGAGCAATTTTGGGATACTGTGCAGCTCTTTATTGCATTCTTGAGATGTATTGACTGACATGCCAAAGCCATTCTTGTACAATTGCTGTTCAGCATGACAAGAAAAAATATTTTTGTTTACAGTAGTATTTCTACAAACTAGGCATTTTGAAAACACGCAAAAGTGTTAGTCTTTTATCCAAGGAAATCACACTGTGCGAGAAATAAAGGCCTTATAAGTAAATTTTGACTGTGAGGAAGTGTTTTATATTGTTCTGGGGCTGAATATTGTTTTTAGAGTGATCCTATTTCCACTCACATTGTGACTGAACTGGTAATATGTAGACATCAAAACTCACTGTTTTTTAGCTGGAACATAGTAAAAACCCAATTCATTGACCTTTTTGCAGAAGACCACATAAAATAATTTCATCTCCTCTCAAATATTTAGCAACTTAAGCAGTTTTAATTTATAAATAACTTATTCCTTGTAATTTCTTGAGAGGAGTACATTAATTTTTCAGAGGATAATTTTTTGTGATATTCCAGTCCTTTATTTCTTGGAGCAGTGGCCATCTCTGCTGCTGCTGCATGAATTGAAGCATGTGGTGCTTCAATCTCTCCACTCATTTTCAAAATAGCGTATACTAGAAAACTGGCATTATCAGATGACTGCCATAACCTTCTATCATAATAGATACCATAAATGCTTCTATCATGAAGAAGAAAAAGTTAACAATAGGAATTGCATCTTTGCAATTTCAAACAGAGTTGTGAGTGAACATAACAAAGCATCTTTTTTCGGTTGCTGAGCTTGTGGAGATCATGTGCCAACATGAAGAATTTCAGCTAGTAAAGGCAGTCTAAGGTGTTTGAATGTAACTTGTAATTTAAAACTGGTGACTGTGATATGAAATATAAATATTTATGCAGAATTTTTAAAAGTGGACAAATAATGTTTGGTGAAATTCAGAAGTGGTGGGTTGTTTTGTTTTCTCTTTCCCAAAACTTAAATGATACAGCTGAAGTATGAAACAATTTCCTCCACACTAGAAAAGATTTTGAGAGTTAATCACTCTGTCAAGTGAAAAAGATTCAGTAGCTGGGAAACAAGACCTCCAGTTATCTCTGTCTTTTACTGAACTACCAGCCACACTGAAGTAAATTGCAAGCTAAAGAGAGATCACATGCATACTTTGGTTTTCTCTCCAAATCAAAATTGACCAGAAATGTGGGTCATTTTTAAAATGCTGACCCACCTCTTCTTTATAAACTGTTGGAGAGGTGTTCAGGAAGTTTGAAATAACTGCATGTTTCAGAAAAGGCAAGTTTAACAGAAATTTGAATGAAATTTCTAGGAAATCTTGAATGAAAAATGCAGAAAATGATAGTGGTACTACCCCAGTGGTGCATAAGACAAATCATGTATGCAGTACAATGACAATGGAAGTGGCAGAAAAAAATGACATCTGAATTTTCTGTCATTTGATGTTCCAAGAAAACAAATAGGCAATAAATTTTCTAAGGAGAAAATTTATTTCACTTTTGAAGGCTACTTTTTTTTTTTTTGAGTTTCATACCTACAGGTTGAAAGTTTAGATTTAATAGGAAGTCATGTTTATACATATGAGTATCGGTCTATAATAATTAGAATACAATAATCTTAGCGAGTACAACTATTCTGCCACCAGGATACATTTACTCTTGTCATTTGTCCACAGTTTTACTGTACCTCTTTAATTCTTGCTGCTGAGTTGTCTTAGCTATTGCCACCTCCTTTGCTCATATTTCCCTTACCATTACTTGGCACAATTTACATTGACTTGTTATGTCAAATTTATTTGATGGTTGCAGTTGGTATCTCTGTATGTAGGAAAAAAAAGGTACAGCTTGTACATGGGTACTTTAGCTACTTTACAAGGAAGCCTACCAGTTTAGATTTGCATTAGCCCAGACGAGTCATTAAGATCTTTCTTTTTGTGGATGTGAGCAAGCTCTCAAACAATTCCAAAGGAAAGTTATGCCACTGTACTGAGGTGGCAGTGAACTGGGGCTGCTGCAGTACAGCACCATACAGAAATGGCTAGGGACCCTTTTGGTTTGGCATTCAGCCACCTAACACAGGGGACAGGGTTTTCATATCCTTTCAGCAACAAAGTGAGGATGGCATCACTGTAAGGTTCAGTTGTTGAAAATTTAATCTCATTGTCTCTATTTTAGTACTTTTTAAGGTGTAGCATATTAATGACACTGCAAATTTTAATAAGTTGCCCAAACTGGCCAAGACACTCATTCTTTATTTCGAGTGGACAGATTTTATCAAGTATTTGAAAGTGATCATGGTAATGCTTCACAAAATATGATGGTGATAATATTTAGCCAAATGTGCAGCAGTCAGGTTGCACAGTCTACTTGATATTTTTAAAGATATAACAACTCTGCTTTATGTACTGAAAATGAAGAAATGAGTTTTTAGTGGTTCTTTTTAAATGGTCACTGTGGCTCTTATAAGGGACTCTAAAAGAAAGCCCTCTAGAATCTGTTTTGGGAAATAATGTCTTCAAATCTCATCAGCTTCTGTTCCTTTGTCATCCATTGTTTCATTCCCAGCAGCTTCAATTCTGTTCTGTTTCAGTTGATGCAGTCATTTGGTGCTACTTCATCCTTGAACAAGCCTGCTGCATTTTATCTTCTCTGCTTGTCTGAACACATTCTTCTTCTCTATTAGTTCAGGCAGCAGTAGGAACTCACCCATCAGGACCTTCCTTTGTGGAGTCTGTTTTGCATTATATCCCCTGCTCAGCACAGGAATGGATTGTTTGACTCCTATCTTGGTAAGAAAACAGAGACCAAGCAAAATGTGTGTGATAAAAAAGTCAGTTGAGCAGAACCCTGGGGAAATAGTGTGGAAAATAGGTAGGAAGAATGGAAACACCAGTCGAACAAGAGGAATGTATATGAGCAGAGAACGCTAAGCAGAGTATCTGTTTACAGTTTGATTACATTTGGTGAGAAACTATTATGTGATTGCTTTGCAAAGGTATAATAGAGGGAAGAAAATTGTATAGTAAGGTGTTCTTAGGTGAAATGTGTATATATGGAGGTATTCAGCAAAGAAATGGAGATAAAAAATCCTGTGGATGATACAAATGTCTATATCTGTCTATCTACGAATATATATATATATATATGTAGTGAACTGCTTCACTATATCACATAGAAAAATAAATGAAGCAAACTGGACATTATAATTCTACTCTTTCATTTATTTTATGTGCATTATTCAGCTGAACAAAGACCAAGAAGTTCATGTCTGAAAAGCATTTAGGACTATCTAAAAGAGCTAGGATTCCACTTTCTAAAAATAAAACATTGTATTTTAGATGAGCAAACATCTAATTCAGTTCTTTCTCTCTTTCTGAAAAGTACTTGAGAACATAAAGGAATAAAATAACTTGAAACAATTTTGCAGTGAAAAAAATGTGAGTGATAATAGACTAACAGAAAGGGAAAGAAAAGGATGAAAGAAGAGAGTCCAAAGGAATTTAAAGAGTCAAAAGGAATGTGTTTGAGAGGAGTTCTTCTGTCTATGACTAACAAAGGACATTCATAAATGTTTTAGTGTTGCTGAATAGTAATGTGAATACTACACTACAGAAAAAACAATAAAATTGCAGGGGTTTGGCTTATGCTTTTTATCACAACTAATAAAGTATTCAGAAAAACTGGCAAGGTAGTTTCCATTGTATTAACTCATATATTGCTCAGATTTGTCAGAATATATTATTTATGGTGAAAACTTCCAAATAGTCACAGAGTGACTGAGATTGGAAGGCGCCTGAGCAGGAATGGATGCCACAAGCAAGGTCACCCAGAGCTGATTGTCCAGAAGAGTGTCTAGATGGCTTTTGAATATCTTCATAGATGGAGGCTCTACAACTGCTCTGGGCAACCTGTGCCAGTGTAAAAACACTTCTCCTGATTTTTAGAGAGACTCTCCAGTGTTTCTTTCCATGCCCATTGCATGTTCTCCTGACACTGAAAAGAACCTGTCTGTGTCCTCTGTACACCCTCCCTCCAGGTGTTGTTAGGCATTGATGAGATCCCTGAGCCTTCTCTTCTCCATACGGAACTGTACCAGCTCCTTCAGCCTCTCATGGAGATATGCTCTGGTCTTTGAATCACATTCGTGGTCCTTTGCTGGATCCTCTCATTATGCCCATGTCTCTGTTGTACTGTGGAGACCAGAACTGGAACTCCAATAAGGCATAACCGGTTCTGTAGTCTTGAAACCTGTTTCTCTCATTGATGAGGATTTCATTTGTTGTTCAATATTGGGAATATGTTGTGCCTTAGATGTTTCGTCTTTTACATCTAGAAGATGGCTCATCTCAGTATGGGACAGAGATCAGAGTAGAGGAGCAAGATTCTTGAAGGGGCAAAAGAACTCTTAGAGAGGAAAATAAAACCAAAGGTCTATTTTGATGTTGTCTTCAATCTCCTTCACTAGATTTTTTTATACTCAGATCACCAACAATCAAAGATTTCTTTCTGATAAATTACCAAAAAAAAAAAAAAACCAAAATGTTTCCTGTAACCAGAGCAATTGGGTAAGTTTATGTTCACCTGCATCTTTGTTAACCTGACATATTACAGAGAAAATAGGAAAGTGAGAAAAGTCAAAAATCAGAATTTATTTCACATTTTAGCATACTTTAAACCTTTTTCACCTTTTAATAAATAGGAAAACACAATTTAGAAGACAGTCTGAACATATTTAACGAGATGTTTTTGAAAGTAAAGCTTTTTTTATTTTCTAATGGCAACAATTTCATGCTGTATGTCTAGAACATTGTCTTTCAGAGAAATCCCTAAGCACTTCCTGTAAAACAGTTCCATTTAGAAAACTCATTCTGTTTACTCAGACATGGAATTGGGATATAATGAGTTTGGTATTTGAACAGTAGGAAGCAGCAATGTGTTACATTTAGGAAAGAAGGGAGGAGGGGCTTTTCCCCATGAAATTTCTAAGATCATTTAAGTGGACAGAATGTAATTAATTGCTAAACTGGAATTCGACCAAAGGACTGGAACTAACTATTTTTTACTGCCAAAACAAACTAAAAAGCCAAACAGAAACACCATGCTGTCTTTCATGACAACTGGTGAGAATTTGAAATGTAAATCATGTTCAATTGATTTAGTGGCCAAAATTTAAAATGCTAATCTTTGATACTTGTTATTTTGGGTTTTCTTTTATTCTAAATATAATGGAAACCAGTTGCTTCATGACTGGAACAGCTACAAATGCAGTTGATCTTGGCTGGCTGAGAGAGCATCTTTGTCAACAGTCAGGGCTGCCATATTTCTGTTAAAAAAAAAAAAAGAAAAGGAGATAAAGAAAAAAAAGACATTTTTCTGTGTTGTACAGAGAAATCACTCAATGGCCTGCTGGGCTCAATAATAAAAACAAAATATCTTTCAAAAAACCCCACAAAAAACCAAAAAAACCCAAAAACAAAACCAACAACAAAACAAAACAAAAAAACCAAAACCAAAACCACCAACCCTGTGCCAGTCTTGGTTTTGTAATCAGCTATCAATTATTTGGTCTCTCCCTTCCCTTTTTACCAGTGAATTGCTCTGATATGTTCCCAGGTTGATTATTTCTTAAGAAAAAACAACCACAAAAAAAGCAAGACTTTTACTTTGTAGTTCTAAGCATTGCTGTTCTGACAATCTCACTGCTTTCTAGACTATACGAATGATTAATCTACAGGAATATAAACTTTGTTGGTTTTACAAATTATTTTGAACATTTTGTTGAAAAAACCTACAACTCTTTTCCATCTGAAATTGCAAGGCTTGCCTCTGTCAGAAATATAGTAGAGTGTTAGTTGAAAATAGTGCCTTTAAGATTTGGACATCCAATTAAACTTCTCTTAGAATTTTCAGGGTGTGGGATAGGTGAAACTTTTGAGAGGAAGGTTAGATAGCGAAAAGCTATGTTGGCTATTAGCAGAAAAGGGTGAAAATAAAAAGAGCACAAAGTTTCTTGAGTGACAGAAATGGTGACATTTCTTTGAAGTAATTTGAAATACCAAAAATATCCAGGAAACACTCATTCTGTGAAAGTTGAAGTTTAAGAAAGTTGTTCACTTGTTCACCCTCATTTGCTCTGAGGGTGACTAAGCACTTGAACAGGTTGCCAAAAGAGGTTGTGAAGTCTCCCTCCTTGAAAATACTAAAAAGGCATCTGGACAGAGTCCTAAGCAACTGTCTCTAGGTGTCCCTAGAGTGAAGATAGAGCAGATAACCCACAGAGGTCCCTTGCAACCTCAACTACTCTGTGATTCCTAGTTCTGGTAATGCCAAGAACGGCATTATTCAGTTATCTTCTGTAAAAATAAAGATCTCCTACCAGTGCACCTGCTCTTCGGCATCAGGTGATAGTTTTTGGTATTTCATTGACTTACAAGTGATAAAAGAGGAGGAAAGTAAGGTGAAATCTAAGTGATAGCCAGTCTTTGAATAAAGAGAGGGCCCATCTGAAAGTTAATATACCAGTTCTTTATTCTGTACTTGTCAATATTCTCCTGTGATCATAACCAAATCCTTCAAATCCAAACTTCAGTTTCCCAAACTGTGAAATGGTTCAAATGTCATGTTGTAATAAACTTATTCATTCATATAATTTCAGTTCAAATTATAAATTTCAATTTCCATTTAGGGCTGATTAATGTAATTTAATTGGTAATAGCAAATGCTGTGGAAGAACCAATCCTTTTTTCTGAAGCTTGTGTGCTGAAGGACTGTATTTTGTGCAATAGCTTTCAAGAATACTTTGGAGAAGTTTTCCTATTGATAGAAATCCAGCGTGAGCTTTGCATATAAAAGAAAATAAATTCCTAACAGCAGAAGACTAAATTGTGAATTGAAATGCTGGAGGACTACAGGAGTTAGGATATACAAGAGTAGTGGTGTATTTTATGTTGATATATGCTCTGGTGAATTAATGATTTGGTTACAACAAGAGCTAGTTAAGTATGTTAAACAAGGTTTAATATATGTTTAGCTGATAATAACACAGAAAGACAGAATTACAGTATAACAGAATGCATGAGTTTAGAAGGGACTAAGGAGGTCATCTGGTCCAACTTCCTCTACTTGGGCAAGGTCACCCAGAAGTAGTTGTCCAGAACTGTGTCTGTATGGTTTTTAAAACAAGGAGAAAGAGCTCATACTCTCTCTGGGCAACCTGTGCCAGTGCTCAGTCACCTTCACAGTGTGGTGAAAAAAAAGTGTTTCCTGACGTTCAGGCGGAACCTCTTTGTGTTGTGATTTAACCTGGCAGGCGGTTAGAACACCACACATCTGCTCGTTCACTCCTCCACGCTGTCAGATGGGGGAGAGAATTGGAAGGAAACAAATGTAAAATTACTGAGATGAGATAAATACAGTTTAATAGGACAGAAAAGAAAAATATAATAATAACAATAAAAGAATTATAATATAAAAAACAAATTATGCACAATGTAATTGCTCACCATCTGCTGGCTGGTGTCCAGCCAGTCCCTGAGTAGCAGCTCTATGGGCAAGTTTTCCCTAGTTTATACAAGAAGTGTGATGCCATATGGTATGGAATATCCTTTTGGTCAGCTGGGGTCAGCTGTTACACCTGTGTCTCCTCCCAGCAGCTTCCTCTGCTCCCTAGTCTACTGGTGGGGTGGGTGAGAAGCTGAAAAGTCTTTGACACAGAATAAGCACAGGTTAGCAGCAACCTTAGTGTGATATCAAGATTATTCTTACCCTAATTTCAAAACACAGCACTGTCACAGCTATTAAGAAGAAAATTATCTCAGATGAAACCAGGGCACTGTGTTTCGGTTTGTGTCCATTGTCCCTTGTTTTGTCACTAGGCAACACCTGACAGTCCTTAGCTCATCTTCTCTCCATTCTTTTATGCACTGACAGGATTTCCCAAAGCCTTCTCTACTCCAACCTGAACAGTCACAGATTAACTTTCCTCATAGGAGAGATGCTTTAGTGTCTTCATAATTTTCCTGGTCATTTCCTGGAATCTGTCCAGTATCTCCATGTCTCCAACAGAGCTACTTAAGTAGTACATTTTTTTTTATAAGTGTACTAATCGTTATTCCAAGAATATGAACCCTTTACTCCTAATTGCCTGNGTCACCTTCACAGTGTGGTGAAAAAAAAGTGTTTCCTGACGTTCAGGCGGAACCTCTTTGTGTTGTGATTTAACCTGGCAGGCGGTTAGAACACCACACATCTGCTCGTTCACTCCTCCACGCTGTCAGATGGGGGAGAGAATTGGAAGGAAACAAATGTAAAATTACTGAGATGAGATAAATACAGTTTAATAGGACAGAAAAGAAAAATATAATAATAACAATAAAAGAATTATAATATAAAAAACAAATTATGCACAATGTAATTGCTCACCATCTGCTGGCTGGTGTCCAGCCAGTCCCTGAGTAGCAGCTCTATGGGCAAGTTTTCCCTAGTTTATACAAGAAGTGTGATGCCATATGGTATGGAATATCCTTTTGGTCAGCTGGGGTCAGCTGTTACACCTGTGTCTCCTCCCAGCAGCTTCCTCTGCTCCCTAGTCTACTGGTGGGGTGGGTGAGAAGCTGAAAAGTCTTTGACACAGAATAAGCACAGGTTAGCAGCAACCTTAGTGTGATATCAAGATTATTCTTACCCTAATTTCAAAACACAGCACTGTCACAGCTATTAAGAAGAAAATTATCTCAGATGAAACCAGGGCACTGTGTTTCGGTTTGTGTCCATTGTCCCTTGTTTTGTCACTAGGCAACACCTGACAGTCCTTAGCTCATCTTCTCTCCATTCTTTTATGCACTGACAGGATTTCCCAAAGCCTTCTCTACTCCAACCTGAACAGTCACAGATTAACTTTCCTCATAGGAGAGATGCTTTAGTGTCTTCATAATTTTCCTGGTCATTTCCTGGAATCTGTCCAGTATCTCCATGTCTCCAACAGAGCTACTTAAGTAGTACATTTTTTTTTATAAGTGTACTAATCGTTATTCCAAGAATATGAACCCTTTACTCCTAATTGCCTGTGTCAGTGATTTTTCAAGATAATTTTGAATTAAGCAATGAATAATCCATATGACGCTATAACTTAATGGGATTATTAAAAGAGGTGGTGTGGATTTATCTGCAATGTGTCAACCAAACTAATATTCTTTCTGAAAGGATAACTGAAATCCTGAAAAATGGAAAGCATCAGACAGTAAGAACATATTCCAGTAGCTTTTCAGCACTACCCAAGTTACAGTGATCAAGATATTCTCTGAGCCCTCTTTTCTCTTATAGAGTGTCTGGTGGCCCTCTAGCTCTTTGGGCTCTCCAGGCTTTGTTTATACAGGTATTCTCTGTAACCTATCCAGCGTGAAAGGGCAGGAAATCCCTCCTAAGAGTTGTAGGTACCACAATGACTCTATCTAAAATGTCAACTCTCAGATGAATTTCTTCTGAATAACACCTGAGAATGTTAATTCAGTTCCCCGCAGAGACCCTACCGCACCTTTTATAAGGCTGAATATAAACATGGAGAAAACTTATAGGAGATATGTAAATAGTTGCAACTGATGCCTTTTCCTGGTCTTAAAAATTGAGAGCCAGACACGGTAAAAGGGTAAGGGGTTTTTACCTCAGTATTTTAATAAGGATGCACCACTTATGGTGCACCACTTCACCAGGTGGGATGTGCTGCAATGCACCCCCATGATAGATCGCGTATGCAATTTATGGACCTTACAAATTAGCAGATCTAACAAGGATGCCCCAACGGGAGGCCTGGATGAATGGCATCATATTCCCCCATCCATGGAACTCCCCCCTGGATGGGCCAAATCTCTAGTTTACAGGATATGTTCTAGAGGGGACCTTGGTTTCCCAAGATAGAATAGGGTCTTCCTATTAAGAGGCCTTTAGGATGTTTGGTCTCCTGGCCTAACAGAATACCAGGGTTATGCTGAATTATCAGACTCAAGGAATTACAAGTATGCATGCTAAGAATACTGGGGAGACATAAAAGAAAAGGCAGAAATCATCTTGGCATCACAATAATATTTTTTTAAGGATATGTGCTTTTACAGAAGAGTTCAATGAAATATTACGTAAGTTTTTGACAAATTGCTGTGTTTCAAAGCAATATGTCACATCTTGGAAACAGAGGGAAGAACCACACACAACATTTAAATACAGAAGGCAGCAAAATGAGGACACCACAGGTATATCAACAAGTTTGCTTATTTGCTTAGATATGTGGTGATTTGTGTAATTTCCACTAAAACTAGACTTGACTGTTTTAATTTGTTTTCAATTACTAAAGTTATCTGCCTTAATGTTCACATTTTACATTTGCAGTTTACTTTTTTTGTATTTTTCTCCTGCTAACACAACCTTTTCTTTTACCTGAAGCTGAATACTATTTCAAATTTCAGGTTTTTTTTGGTTTTTTTTTTTTTGCACTAAGCAGTGCAGTTTTTGTCTCTTTATTTTAGTGTGCTGAGAGATGGTTCCATTTAATTCATACCCTCTGGGTGGCTTTCTAGAAGAGCTCTATCCAAAATTATTGTTACAAACAAAAATTCTGGTGTAGATTTCCTAGCTCTTTCTTGTGGTTAATAATGATGACACTTCCTTATGCTCTACAGAACACAAGCTATTTAATTTATTTCATACTTTTGTTTGGTTTTTTTTAATGGTGCACATTTCTGAAGCCAGACATTAGGTTTTTTCTTTTCTCAGAAACTTTCAGCATTTCATACTCAGCAACATGGAGGTTGTTCTAGATATTTAACATTTTTCTACCTTTAGATTTTTTTTTCTTTAAGTTCTTGGCTCATTTTCAGTCCTTAGTCAGGAGCTTGCTTGAAAATTAGTTCATGGTTAAACTGCCTAGGGTAGTAATACTGTTCTCAAAGTCCTTTCTTAGTCAGTGCCATATCACCAACGAAGAGAAAAAAAAGTAACATAGTAATATAAAACTTTGATTCTGTACTTGGTATTCTCTGCAATTTTCCTGACTAAACCTTATGGAAACCAATATAATAATGATGATTTAACATTGTTTTTTTAAAAACAAACAGTATTCACTTCTACTTGTATTTATTACTTCAGCTAAAGATGTATTGTCATCAGTTGCCAAGGCAAAAATGCCACATTAGTACTTTATAATTCTGTCATTGTCTTAGATCTTCAGTACTTTACTAATTGGGAGTCGCTTTAAGTTATGTTGCAGCAGACATATGCCTTTGAGTTTTCCAAGAGGCTTGTGATTTTAGTGGTTATTGCTGCTAACCTAGGAGCAGTCTGCTCAGGGATGACTCTGGCTATTGGCATTTTGTTGGAAGACTGCTGTTAATGTTTTAACAAAGCTTGAGACAATGCAATGTGTTAAAAGTTTCCACATCAATGTGGCTGCAGTCATCTGGAAAACTGTGCTTAAGCAGGGCTGTGCTTGGAAGCTGCTATGTGGCTACTGTGAGGTTCTGGCTCATCAGTGATGCAGGGTCTAGGAGTCAGAAAACCAGACAGAGGAATGGACATGATGTATATCAAAAGAGAGTATGTCAGCACTTTGACAGTATTGGAAGGAGGAGAATGAATGACAAGGCATACGAATTTGCATGGAAAATCAGAAAGGAGGTAGAAGCTGAGGACCAGGAAGTACTCTAAGCACTAGCAATATTTACTCTATTTCTGACAGATGGAGATATAATTGTTTTACAGACTGTAAAACAACTTTGAAGAAAAGATTCAGGATAAAATTACATCCCATTTTTTAATCTGACAGTTTATTGATATATCAAAAATATTTTCCGTGCTCTGTCTTTTCTGATCGTGACTCCTTTTCTTATTCTGGGGGGAGTATGACCTTTCACTGAAAGACCTTGCTGAAGTGATCAAAAAGGAACCTGGCTATTTTCTTCCTATCCTGGTTAGTTGGATCAGATCAATAAAAGGACTGATGGGTGCCAGAGTGCCTTCAAAAAAAGGCTCAAGAATATGCAAATGGAAAAAAATGACAAAGGAAGGAAGGAAAATAAGCAGCAGAAAATGTTAAACTCTCAGATTGAGACATAGAATAGGATTCAGTCTGGGGAAAATTAAATAATTTTTTTATAGTTCAGTGTTGTAATCCATTGACAGATACATTTACAACCAGATTTTTATCAGAATCCATGTTCTAGACCACAAGGAAAAAAAAAAAAAGGAGAAAGGATTAAATTTCATTTTCCTTCACCTTCGATAAATCTTAACTGCCAAACATCTTGCAATGTTCATTTTGTATTTATTATGGAACTAACTTAAAACACTGAAAAAACCAGTTGTGCTGATATTTATCAATTCACTCTTTGCCTCAATAGCAGACATATATTTCCAGAACATGAAAATTTTTTGATGCATAAGTGAGGTAGAATCTATAAATTAGAGAGCACCTACTCTGCTCTCACAACTGAATTATCATGTTATTCCCAACAGAGGGTTCATCTGAGCTGTGCTGCAGAACAGACCTTTAAGTGCTCAGGTCAGAAGGAAGAATCTATTTGCTGTTTCTCACAGAATAAAGCTGGCAGTGAAGACTCGTGTAACACATCACAGGGTAAGGCTGATTCTCTCAGTGATTATTCAAGAAATCTTACTGATGGCTCTTCATACTGTGTTTTTGTTGCTAATATTGGAATATTTGCATAATGTGTGTGGAGATATTATTGGTAGCATCTTGAAGAAAACATGTTGCAGAAAGAGAGGAAGGGGAGTTAAATCTGGAACAAAATTGTGATATTCCATGCTAAACCTGGATGTTGGCTTGCTTTCCAAGTTTCCTGCTTTTCCTCCAAAGAGGTACTGTGACCACTTTGGCTTGCTTCTCTTGCACTTTCTTTGTACAGTGTGTTTTTCAACCTATAATGGTTTGAAATGGTCAAAATGTCCCTAAGATAATGAGAAGAAAAATACTTATAATTTTTGATGTGATGCTTAAATATTGTGTCTCCTTGATCTATAAAAATTTTTAGGAACCATACTGGCTGGTTCAGATGGAAACATGGAAAAGGGTTATTTACAAGCAGACTGCTAACATTGCTGTTTGGAAGATTTAATATAATTGCTAATTCTTTTTATCTGTAAATAAAAGTGGATTAGTATACTACATGCAGTCAAAATAGATGAAACAGTGGGACACACTTCATTCAGTAGCTTTTTTTATGTCAAAATATGTGAGTTTTTCTTTGATTCTAGCATTTCTTGCTGAGACAGAGATAATATCAAATTTTGGAATCGTCTTTAATAACAGTCCTTCGCTTACTTACTTTGCACATAAATGAAAAGTAAATAGGAAATATATCTTGCTTGTACAGTGGTAATTTAAAATTGTCTCCTAATTGAGCTTCTCATATTGTAATCTCAGTTTTCACTTATACTAGATACTTATACTTTCACTTATACTTATACTATACCACTGGGGTGGTTCTAGTAAAATAATTAATGTTTGAATGAAAATTTAACTTTTAAGAGAAGATAATAGTCCCTAGAATAATATGAAGCCAGGGCGGTTTATGTTAAATATCGTCAAAATTTTTTTTCACCCAGAGGATTGTTGGGCACTGGAACAGGCTCCCCAGAGAAGTGGTCATGGCACCGAACCTGCCAGAGTTCAAGAAGCATTTGCAACACTCTCAGGCACATGGTGTGATTTTTGGGGTGTCCTGAGCAGGCCAGGAGTTGGACTCAATGAACTTGATGGATCCCTTCCAACTCAGGATGTTCCATGACTCTAAGACTTGAAACTTCAAGTTAGTGTAGCTTATCACATAATTGAACAGCATAATTTTTTTTTTTTTATCAGCAGTGTCATATGACTATTAAATCAGTTCTGCCAGTGCTTAAAGCAGCAAACATTTTTTACTTCTTTAATTCAGTCATTATAAACCTGTATTTTTAGAAAAACTTAAAGATTAGTTTTCAGAAAGAATTTTTGGAATTCAAACATATTCTTAAGATTTCCTTTCCACTTCTGTACTCAGTAAAATTTTTCCATTAACTTCGACTAGCCAAATGCTGAAACAGAATAAGCTTATATATAAAAATATTTTGTTAATGAAGTCACACTTTATATGAAAGCACACTTTATATGAAAAAATCTTGCCCTTTTAAAATATTTTTTCTTACAGTAGGAGGAAAAAAAAGGTATGAGAGAGAGATCTTTATATAACATGTTTTAAAGAGTAAATTATAAAGGTAGAGGCATATTTACATGTGTGACATGCATAAATACAAAGTTGAGAGTAATGGAAGCCCTATGCTAAATAGGAGCCTTTGGTCAGTTACTTTATAGTCAATCTTTTTGAAGGAGAGAATTCTTTCTATAAAAACCCAAATCAAAATTTTAAATAAATTATGTTTCCTTAGTTTCTATTATGTCTAGAGCTGTGGTGATTCTTGTCACCAAAGTACATTTGAAAAGCAATTAATTTCATAATGTTTTTTTATTAAAATTTCAGGACAGTATTTGATTATAGTTAGAGTGGAAAGAAGCTAAAGACAGGGGGTTTTTTGAGTCTTCATTCGCTTTCCTTTTCACTTACAGGTTTGATGGTTACTGTGAGCATAGATTAATACTTAGCTCCAAGGTAGGATTTGTTCCCATAAGAAATGATAAGGGTCATAAAAATATACCAATTTTTGCTTAGCTCCAACTAATCTAGCACTTTAGAAACACTTATCATGGAATCTATTCTTTTGAATGCTGTGTGTCAGGAAATGTATCACTATTATATGTATAACCATTAAACCTTAGCTTTCCCTTAGGGCCTGTTTCCAATACTTTATTCATGTACAGTTTTAAGTAACTTGCTCAGCACTCGTTTCAATGTTATAAGGAATAGATTATACTTTAGCTTACTGTTACTCATGTGATTTTTTTGTGCTGAATAACAAACCTAACAGGAATATTCCTTTTGTAATGGACACTGGTAATGTATTATTGCATTCAGACCAAGGTGGTATGAAAACACAGAAATACTGTCAAGAAATGAGGGATAAGCTGAATGAAAAACAAAAGTCCCCATGCATTTATTTTAACAAAAATATACATATACCTGTGTGTGTGTAAGTGAAAGTGTGATAGCTGTTTGCTATTCAGAAATAACTAATACAGTGTAGCAGTTCAGCACTAGTAGAAATAAAATGCAGCCATTTCCATATATTTCCAAAAGCATGGTAAATCAACCTCATGGAATACTCTGTAGGAAAATGGGATGCCAGATTTTTTTTAAGGACTATGAACTAAATTTAAGGACTATGAACTAAAATGCAGCATTAAAAAATGTAATTTCTGTAAAAACTACCATGATTAGTGCTGTACAGCAACAACACATCTGCAGGGTTCTCATTGACCCTTCTTTCTGCATGTGACCAGAAATATTTAGAATTCAAACTCCCAAGTATTTACCTGGAAAAATCATTCTGAATTTTCCAACACATTGCTCCTGTTTGCCTGTGCTCATAGCCTTCAGAGATTTACCACCTAGTATCTTCTAGAAACAGACCTAGCACTGGTATTTCTTTTTGTAGCTAGCTGTGTCTCAGTATCTAGATCAAATTGTCACTTGGCCTTTTGTACTACAGTGTCTTCTTGCTCTTCCCTTCAAGAAGTTCTCTTTATCCTTCATTGGACAGAGGTTCCTCTTCTCTCCTCACCCTTCTCTTTGACCTGTATTTTCCCATCTCCTTCCAGCTTTGGTAGGACAGTAGTACATACAATAAAGCTTCCATAATGACTCTTAAAGTCCTATCCCCTCATAGGAGAAGCCAGCAGGCAGTGTCATTATGTTGGCCTTTTCAAAACTTTTCAGTTCCTTCTAGTTAATGTGTTTGATGGGGAATATGTGGTTGACCTTTCTATCCGCCTTTCTTATTTCAGCAGTCTCTGTTTCCTGTACATAAACTGCCTAAGAAAAATAAAAGTTTGAGATCCTATTTGAGGGAATTTGTGCAGATGCCTCAGTCCCTTTCTGCTTCCTTTCTTTCTTGAAAAGTATCAGAACTTATTCAGTTCTTCATCTCTTCAGGTATTGGTCTGTTATTTGGTAATTTAGGCTCAGATTGGCTAGACTGTCCTCACAAAAAAATTAGAAGATGTTTTCCTGAGATGCCTTTATACTAATTATCATAGGCACCAATGGTTTGACAGCACAATATTGGCTGCTTCACGCTGCCTGAGAGATATGCCAAGGAATAGAGCAACTCTCCTGTGAGGAAAGGCTAAGAAAATTTGAGTTGTTCAGCCTGGAAAAGTGAAGGCTTCAGAGTGATCTAATTGTGGCCTTCCAGTACCTGAGGGGACTCTACAAGGAAGATGGAGACTGTTTACGAAACCATGCAGTGAGGACAAGGGAGAATGGCTTCAAACTGGAAGAGCGTAGGTTTAGATTGGTTATTAGGAAGAAGTTCTCTGCTGTGAGGTTTGTGGAATAGGTTTCCCAAAGAAGTTTTGGATGCCCCATCCCTGGAAATGTTCATGGCCAGGTTGGATGGGGCTCTGAGTAACCTGGGCTACTGAAAGTATTGGAATTATATGATCTTTAAGGTCACTTCCAACCCAGGCCATTCTATAATTCTATGTTATAATGTTAAAACTTGAATGCCCTAGAATCCGTGTGTAGGGATAACTTCTGCAGCAGGTGGGATGAGACAAACTGTCCAAACCCAGAGAATTTTATATGCAAATAATACTTTAAGAAAAAAAAGCCTTTAAAATACTGCTAAAAGAAAGCCCTTAAAATATTACTACAAGCTAATCAGCTCCACATCTACCTGGATTTTCACATGCAAGTGGACCCATGCAATATTCAATTGGATTGGTGAAATGTGTAACTGAATTGTAAAATACGCATGTTCTCAAATACTAAAATAAGCAACACGCAAGTTGCTGGTTGATTAGAGAAATATGCAGATTGAGCAGTAAATCCTATAAGATGCTTGGATGACTACATGTGTAACAGAATTAGGAAGAAAAACTGACTAATTTGTAAACTGTCCTTGATATTTCAGTAAATACGAGCATAAAATTGTGACCTTGAAAGCTTTGATAGATTCTTTTGTAATGTCATGGGCATTTTAGGATTGATTTGAATACCATGTAAAAACCAGAAAAAAACTATGAAAAAACAGTAAAAGTGAAAAATTTTCTCTTAATATAAAAAGATTCTTACTTTTTATTCTGTTTCTGTATACAAGATTTTCAAGGTCCAATGAAAAAAAATTCAGAAGACTAAAGAAAAAATGTAACAAAAATGGGAGAAATTGTCCCTATTTTGCAGGGAAATCTCCTAAATCCAAACAACCAGTTTAATTTATTTCTTTTATTAAAAAATATTTTTAAGCGCAAGGGTTTTTGGCTTTGCACCTTCTGTTGCCTTAATCTAGTCAAGCACACTGTAATGAAGTTAATATTTCTTAAAATCTCTTGATAGTAAGAATAAATATTATTTCATTGTTTAGTAATATTAATATTTATTACAAGAAGACTTATTTTTGTAGGTGTTGATCCTGTTCAGCTCCTTGCATTTAATGGTCTACTGAAAAGGGAGAGGAAGAACTCTTTGGGTTGGGACTTCTTTCTTTCTGCTTCTGAAGGAGTTGTAGATGGTAGCACTCTCACTTATGCAACATTCTCCACTAATACATTTTTAGACATAAAATACTCTCAAAAAGTCTTACTTAGTAACCTCAGTGTTAGAAAAAAAATTAGAAAGTTGAAGCACAACATTTCCCTTTCAAAATACTTTTAAAAGAAACACAGTTCAAGTTGCTTTTCAAAATATTTAAATATTTTATATCAGCTTTTGAACTAATGAACCAGGAAAACTTTTTTTAATAATGTGAGAGTGGCTACAGCCCCTATAATGACACATACATATCTTAGTGAGGGATACCTTTTTAACCTGATTATATTATCAAATATACACCATATTGACAAAAATTAAAAAATACCTTGTCAAATTTGCTTAAATAACAAGTATTTTTCTAGCTTGGGATACACACTGTCACCCAGCAGAAACACGCCTTGGCAGACTGCCATCTTCTTTCCCCTCCCTTACTCTAGTGACACTCAGTTTCTTTGAAGTAAACAGGCCTCATGCAGTTAGGTTTCAATGTCACTAGCTCTATTATTTGTCTTTTCTACATCTATCCCTATGTACCACTAAATTACTGTCCTCATTTTAAGGAGGAATTTGTTAGACATAACCTTTACATCTCCTTCAGTAAACAGAAAGAATGATCTAAGAAGAATTCACAGTGACATTGCTAATGAGCAGGAAATGTCTTGCTAAGAAATAAAAACAAACCATGTCCTTTGATTTCTGACTAAATTGCATGATATGCAGCTTCAAATGTCCTTTGGAGGTGTAAATAAAATGTTACTCTTCCTCAACAGGCTGAAAAGTCACCATTCTTTTTATTCTGTGATACCACACAATGGTGCTAATGATTATTATGTATATTTAAGTATTGTTTACAAATGTCACCCGTGTATTACTGCTATTTGAATTTGTAAGCAAGAATATTTCCAATCAATCAACCAAAACAGCAATACTTGGGTTTTACTCTAAACAATTTCATTGTTTTCCATAAATAATGGGTTACATTTACTGAGTATTTCTCCAAGGAAATGAAATGAGTGAAACATAAATCCAACAGTTTAAATTAAGTCATTAGTCAGCATTAGTCAGCATGTTAAATGTGTATGTTCATAAAATCCATAACCTGCTTCCTTCCTTCAGTCAGACCAAGTGATTCCTGATCTGTGCTGCTTATTTTTATCCAATGTTTCCTATCCTATCTATGGGCAATAAAAAGAAGACAAATAAGGTTTGGCTTACTTGGTTTGAAATACATAAAGATTTCAAGAAATAAATGTTCCTAAATAGTGCTTTTGAGCCTCTATAGCATCAAGCCTTTAATCCGTAAGAAAGCAGCCGGCTCCTGCCAAAGGTGGTGATTTTTGCTATTCATGATTCCTAATGCCATGTCCCAGAGATGCTTTTCCTAGATTGAGAAGGTCAGTTCAGAAGGCCAAGTTCCTCTTGTGGCGTAACACTGTTCTCAGTAAGACTAGTCACTGTGCTGTCTGCTCCCATGGAAGATTTGAATTCTGATGTTCTAGTATGGTTTAAACAGTTGGTTCTTGTTCATTCTTGTATATTCTTCAGTATACAATTATTTCTTATGTATGTAATATTTCCTGCATATATAATTAGTATCAAAAGGAAGCAGGGACAACACCTGTGTGAGGTGTGAGCAGGTTGATGTTCTACTCAGCCTGGTGGTACAACTTCAAGAGGAGGTGGAAAGGTTAAGGAGTACAAGGGCATCTGAGGAGGACTGACTACTGGAGCTCTTCTGTACCAGCCACTGCACCTCAGGAAGCAGAGGATCCCCTGTGCTCTCCCTTACAGGCAGGAGGGGACCTAAGAGACAGGGAAGAGTGGAGAAAGGTCCCTGCTTGGGGTAGCAGAGAAATCCCCTCTTGGTCTCCCTTCCCACACTGGCTGCCCCTATGGAAAAGATATTAGACTCTGGAAACTGGAAGCCAGGAAAATGATAAGGTAGGAGAAAGACCATCTTGGAGGTTGCCTAGGGTGAGTCAGCCAACCCCATGTCTTGCAGCTAGCTTTACAAAGCAAGAAAGATGGGTAATCATCATAGGCAACTCCCTTCTGAGGGGCACAACATACTGACACATCCACAGGAAAGTTCGCTGACTCCCTGAGGCTTTACTAAGAAACTCTCTGATCTGGTATGGCCCTCTGACTATTACTCTCTATTAGTTATCCAAGTTGGTAGTGATGAGTTTGAAGGAAGAAGCTGTAGGAAAATCAAAAGGGACTTCAGACCACTAGGGCATTTTGTCAAAGGAATAGGTACACAAGATGTGTTTTCAATTCCTTCAGTATCAGGCAGGAATATTTTGAAGCCCACTACCCCAACAGAAAATAAATACTAGCACATTATGAGAGAGTTAAAGCCACTTCAGAAGTTGTTCCTACTGAAGCACAGCTCCTCTTGGTATCACAACTGTATGTGCAAACTGGGTGTGCAAAGGAAATATCCTGTCCTCCAAAGTAAACACTATGCATACTGAGAGCCTACTTCCTAGGAACTGGCTGGATGTTGCTGCCTGATAGGAAGTAGAGAATAAGTCTCCTTTGGCTTTGCTTTGCTTCAGCCTTTACTTCCCCCACTCCCCAAGTTTCCCCATTAACTTCCTTCATCTTGACCCACATGTGGATTTTTAATCTCTAGTCCCATTGAGGAGGTATGCAAGAGCAGCTTGGTGGGCACTTGACTGCCAGACAAAGTTAATCCACCATGGTAACTTTTGAATAAAGTGAATGACAGATGGTAGTCCTTGTTTAGGGACATGTGGACTCTGGTTGGCTGCACAAATAAATCTTGGAGAGGTCCCAGGCTTTCAAAGCTCTGTGGCAAAAGAAATGTTAAAAAAAAAAGTAGTAAAAAAAAAGTCTGTCTAGTAAAGACCACATAACTTTACTGCAATTCCTTTAAAAATTTACCACAGAGAAATATTTAACAAGAAGAATCCTTTTCATTTTCTTTTTCCTACATCACACACACGTACAATGCTATGAATCTTTTTTTCAAATCTCCTATATATCAAGGTTTCTAAAACATACTAGTGGCGGTGCTGAAGTGTAAACAGTTTCAATATGGCAGCACCTTCCTTTTTTTCTGTATTTGATCTATATACCTGAGGGAGTGGCTGACTGTCTTCACGTGGCCTTGAATGTGTGGATAATTATAATAATGCAGTCACTGACCTGAGTTTACCAGCCAGTTACTAATGGTATGTTTGGTAGTAATTAACGATTGTACACAAAAGTAACTTCAGATTAATTGATCAAGTGTTGAGGAACCTCCAGTGACATTGAGACAGGCTGTACCTGTCCCACAGATGCGACCAAGGCCAGGACAAGGGTGTAATGGGTGCTGTGATGGGTCAGCACGGCTGTCGTGTGAGGGGGGCCTCTTCTGTGATGGTGAGGAAAGCAGGCTGAGCAATGCCAGGAGAGCAAGGGAGCATTAAAACTGAAAATGCACCTTTGCAGGGATGGGAGGCTGAGGCAAGGAGAGGAAGGGAGAAACAAGTGCCCCCTCCAGCCTACACATGGCTAACCACACAAAGCAGGCAACTGCCAAAATGTCTTTGCCAGTCTTGATGGCACATTTGTAAATCACTACTTGTGGCTCCTGCTGGCACACCTGGAACTTCAATATTACAAAACCCAAAAACACTTGGAAAACTTTTCTTTCTTTCTGCTTTGCAATGAAAAATATGGGCTGCGTCTGAAGTTATTTTGAATGTAATGTGGTGATGACTAAGTCCAGTGAATAATTCCAAGTGACAGGATAGAAAGAAGCTTTGTAACTTTTCTTGAGCTTCACTTGCCATATCTGTTTGGAAACTCCTCAAACATTTGAATTATTTGCTTGACATAGTCTGTGTTTTGTTTAAAATGAGGCAAAATAAATGAAAGCATTAATTTGGGATGTCTGGCAACATTTTTCATTGACTGTGTTTAAGTGTGAGAGAACACTTCTATTATAGCAACAATGTGATTGTGAGCTGACAGTTTTATCCTCAATGGTAACTTTTGAATGTACACAAATTAGGATCCTTTAAACAATGCAATTGATATATGTAAATGGGTATACGTCAATTAAATTTTTAAAACGCTAACCGCAAGAATATTTACCAAATTTAAAAAAAGAAATGAAATAAAATAAAGAAATGTGAGTGATATCATTCATTTTAGCTTTTTCTCAACTTTTTTGATTAGTTTAAAAGATAATTTTTAAAAAGAATGACAAGCTTAGGTAAAGGACAATATATTGTGCTAAGCGTAGGAAGCTTTAAATTAAAATTCATTACATTCAAATAGTGATTGTTGTAAATATTCATGTTTTAAAATCAAATTCTTTCGCCTCTTCATTTGTCATTTCTTTGGCCATATGTGCATTAAAGATGTTAAGTAATTCATCCATCACTTGGCAAGTTTAACAAACCTATGTTTGCAAAATGTAGATTACAAGGCAAAAATATCAGCTGGGAGAGAAACATGCATTTGGTCAATTTTTTTTTATCAGCTTATTTATAATTTTAATCATGTTAGAGATTTCTGCTGGAAAAGGTATGGCACGATGATTTGACAAATGTTCTGTGTTGAAGCTCAAAATATGGGTTAGCAATACTTTAAAAACTAGAGTCTGTTTTTGACAAGAAATTCCTGGTGTCAGTGAAGCTTATGATGCCAATCTTTCAGGATAATTGAAAATGCAAGATGGCAACAGTTTTCTTTTTGGCATATTTTGTTAAATAATCCAAAGTACTTAAAATCTATGTGTCAATTATGAAAAGAAGTTATGGTATGGAGCTAACAGCCACCATGCGCATTTTTCAAGGAAAAAAAATAAAGACTATGTTGCTTTTATTCACTTACTGAAGTTACTGTGTAATTTCAAGAATGAGTCAGCAAGAGGTCTCCAATTTTGGTGATGGTGTACACTGAAAGTTCTTCAGGATCTGAATAAATGAGGCAATGAGTATCGTAACAATTTTTTTAGTCAAGTTACCAAAAAATCATTTACATTGTTATGTCAAGATTTCTGCCTTAGACTGGAGGAGAAGTAAAAAGGAGAAGAAAAGTAAAAAGAAGAAAAATCTTCTGATTGAGTAAAATTGGATGTAAATATTTATAAGAATTGCAAAAAATAATAATGCTTTTTTAATAGAAATTAACATGTGCACAAAACAGGCCATAAGCTGGATATTCCTCTTAGAGCACAGCAGAGGATCTTTTTTCCCCCAAAAAGTACCAACACGTACTCTCTTGGAGACCTTAGTAGTCATATTGTACTGCCAAAACAATATATGGTTGTTTGCATGTATGTATATATCTATATATATACATGCACATGTGGTTTCAAGAGCTTTTTCTTTCTCAGGAAATCAGAGGTTTGTTAGTAAATGTAACTTTAGGCTTAGGAGGTTGTTGATTCTTTTATTTTATAGAACAACACAGAAAAGATGCTTATTTACTGATCTCCCTCATCTATGAGTAAGGTGTTTGGTGTATGTATTCCTTTAATCTTGCCAAATGGGTAAAATTAGTGCTAAATGCCTATGAAAAATCTTAGAGTTTGATTTTCTTCATCAAGCATTGAGCTCAGCTGCATAGAAACAGAGTCAGGACCTTAAGATATCAGAAACTGATATGCTAATGATGAGTGGGCATTGTGTCTGAGCAGCTTAGCTAGAGACAAAAATAGTTCTGCCTTTGACCTGCTTCACTAATGGAGTAGCTGTTTACAAGCATTTCATGTTCAGCACATTTCTATAGTGATTCTGAACCCTGTTTATTGATATGGAAAAAATACACTGGTTTGATTTAGCATTGTACTCTAGGAGGGAGTAAAAATTATCTTCAGTTATTGTTCCCCTCTGTTAAGGCCAAAGCAGTTACTCGTGTCTGGTTCTTGAGGAAAATGGCTACACAGTTAATGGTTAAACTTAACAGGAGGTCTTTGTGATCTTCTTTATGGCTCTTTAAAATACAAAATTTGTTCTACAATTGTTTCATGTGAATACTAATTTGAACAATATACAAATACCTGCATCACAGTTGGTAAACTCTAGTGTAGTAAGTCTAGTTCTTGCTCCTTAACTTTTCTAATGATTGTAAAAGCAATGTTGCTACTTATTTGTAGCAGGATCTCTGTCACTTTCTGTAGATAAAAAAAAGACCTCCTTGTTTTTAATTTGCTATCAAACACATTTTATTATTGCAGACTCATTGGTAAAATTAAAAGTGCTACCTTTTGCTATTAAGTAAATTAATGTTAAATTTTTTATAGGCTAAGTAAATTAGGACTCAAAGAGTGTGCCTTTGTCTGTGTCTTTGTGTGGGTACTCTGCTCTGAATTCCCTCGCAGCAATAGGATTGATACCAAATCACAAAGTAAAGGGTAAACCAGGACACACTAGAGAAGCACTTCTACTTGGGTGACATCTGACTAATCCTCAAGTATGGCCTGCACAAATCTGAAGTCACACTTCCAACCTGAGAAAGTCTTTTAGATCTAAATGATAAAATACTTCAAATCTCACTTCTATGCCTTTACTTTTCTTCAGTACAGCAAATAAATTGTATGGATACATGATTAAAGTTCTGGAAATATAATCCATGTTATTTCTCTAATAACAGATGATGGAATAATCTCTGATATGGAGATGGAATATAGTTTGATTGGTGTTTGAACTTTTTAAAGTATCTAGAAGTGATGAAAAAAAAATTAATTGCAGTTGATCCATAGTCATATACACATAAATAACTACCTTCAGAAGATATCAGTCTGAAGTAAGGGTTCTCTGTATATGTTAATGTATTTAGTTTGAGAACTTTTATTTGGCTTTGGTAGTAGAATACTCTTTGGATCATTATGCTGTTTACTCTCCCTGAGACTAGTCAAGTAAGAAAAGTACCATCAAAACAAGGCTGTGCAACTAATTGATTTTTTTGGTTCATTGGGTGAATGAAACAAATGTGGAAACAATCAGGTTTAATGGTTTGGGTTTTCATGCTGAAAACAAAGAAGTTTTAAACATATTAAATATTTGATATTCTTAAAATAATTACTGTGTAGTACAGTTATGCCCTAAAAATTGGTATTTTGTTTAACAGGTAGACCTTCTATGTACTTAATGCAGATATTTGTTCCTCCTTTTTATTGCAGTGACAATAGTAAGACATTTATTACTGTGCATCAAATATGGCTTTTCAAAAGTAAGTGGTTCAGCTCTATTTCCATAGAATATATTTCCTATATATTTCTATTATTAGAAAATGTTTGATGATACAATATCATTATCACATCACTGTCATTGTAATAATAAACATTATTTTCCTCTCTTATAGACCTTTTCTTCCTTTGTTAAAATGCAATTCTATTAATCACAACTTTAATGCTTGAATTGCAGCATTAAGATATAATTCATTAAAATTTATTCCAGACAGCATGAGTCATGCAGTAAAATATTTATTACTGTTTCCAGCACTTTTGGCAGAAAACTGAATTTTGAAAAATAAAGGATTAGTATATATACCTAATATATTGATGATATCGGTACTGACTGAGGTTTAAAACCATATCACCATATCACAGTCAATGTTAAAACTCTCATTTCAATCAAATGTGTGTTTCAGTTTTGTTTTCAGCCAGAGAGAAAACCCACCAGAGCATGAGCATTTCAGGGGGTTTTAGGAAAGCCTTGATGGCAACTTTCTAGGACAGGTGGCTGAAGAGCCAACAGAGGCAGACTTTACTGGATCTCATACTTACAAACAAGAAAGTATTGTCTTGTGGAGGACAGGGCAGCCACTGCTGCAATAATCATGCAGGAGTGCAGGATCCTGAATAGAACATGCAGGACTAAAGTCAGGATCACATACTTCAGAGGAGCAGCCTTTAGTCTTTTCTGTGATGTGCTTGAAAGAACCTCTTGGAAGACTGCCTTGCAGACAAGAGAGTTCCAGGACAACTCATTGATGTTGAAGATTAACATCCTCCAAGATCAAGAATTTGAGCATGTAGATGCGCGGGAGATCAAACAAAGGCAATAGGAGTCTGGGTGGACAAACAGGATCTCCCAGTTAAATACAAAAAGGAGGTGTACAAGAAGTGAAAAAAGCACAGGCAGTTAATTTGGGAATAATGCAGGGATGGTGTCCATGTCCAGTAGTGCAGGAATGGGAACAAGAAAGGATCCCACAAGTATTTAAACATGTGGCCCTGATGCTGGATGGGGAAGGCAACAGTGACAAAGGACACAGAAAATGCTGTGGTACTCAATGCCTTTTTTTCCTCAGTCTTTACTAACCAGGACAGCCTTAAGCAATCCCTGGATGCTGAGGGTTTGGAGCAAGGAAGACTTCCCCTTGGTGACAAAGTATCAGGTTAGAAAACATAAGCAAACCAGATACACACAAATTCACAGGACACGTGATGGCCCTGAGTACTGAGGGAGCTGACTGATGCCACTGTGAGGCTGCTCTTGATTGTCTCTGACAGGCTGTGGGGCAAATGGGTGAGGTTCTTCAGACATGGAAGAAAGTAAACGTTACTTCTGCCTTCAAGGAGGAGTAGCAACAGTGTTTGGGGATCTATAGGCACGTCAGTCTCACTGATCCCTGGAAGATGATAGAGCAACAAATCCTAGAAACCATTTCCAATTGCATTGACTGGAATTTTTTTGGAGTAGTTGGTATGGACTTGCTCAAGTAATGAAACTTTCTCCAATGAGATGACAAGCTTGTTGGATGAGAGGAGGGCAGTGGATGTTGCTTATCTAGACACCATCTCTCCTCTAGCATTCTCCTAGACAAGATGATTAAGCATTAACTGGGAGGTGGAGTAGTTCAAAAGTCCTGTTTAACTGGAGGTTGATCCAATGCTCAGTGCTTTTTCCTTCAAATCAGTAACATAAAATATAAAATTAATTCCAACACATTTTTGCAACCACAAGAAGAAGCTACTTGTTCTTAAACTTCACAGCATTTTTACTAGCTTAGTTAGTATTACTTGTAACACATTCTGAATCAGTCTGAGCTGCTTCCTACTTTCACTCCCCAGTACAATTCCAACTCCATCTGCAAGTATCTTCTCTTTTTTTGTACTAGTATTAGTGCTTTTTTATCCTTTTGTAAATGGACTGAAAATGCCAAACTGGAAGAAATCTAACCCAACAGAAAAAAATACTGTCTCATGTCAAGAAATTGAAATGGATGATTTCTGCATAAAAGACAAGGCTTTATATTAAAATGTTGTATTTATAAGACAGATTTATAAGCCCAGAACTGCTCTGTTCTATTCTGTCCCAAAGAGCTTGAAGTTTTAAGTCTTCTTCAGGATTAACATGAATGTAGAGATCTTCCCTCCTTCCCACGTGCCCCTTGGTTCAATCAGTAACTTGATTCCTCTACATCTGCATAAATCTACACAAACCCTAACCCTTCAAGTCAGCTAGCTTCTCTAATATCTGTCATCACTAACTTCTAGTCAAGACCTACACTCAAAATTTGTCCATGTTTCTTGCCCTACCACTTGTCACTTGATCTGACTCAATCCTCTGAATTGAATAAAGAAAAAGCAAAAGTGTTTTAAAGAGAATGCACTGTTTTCTTGGTGGCAAGGCTTTCTCTCTAGTTGAAATATTTTATTCACTTGTGGATTTAGTAATCTATCTTCACAAAAATTATAAGATTGTTTAGATAAACAAAACACCAGTCCTATTTTCTCCTAAATTATTTTTCTTGTGAGATGTGAATTTCAAGGGACAGTGAAACATAATTTCTAGTGATGCATTTAAAATTATGGTGCAGCAGAAAATTAATTGTCAGAAGGAGAGGGAGGAATGCTGTTACTGCTTTTTTCATGAAGTGACTTTTGCTCTGTGAGACATCATTTACAGTTCCAGAGATAAATCAACTGGGCTATGCTCTTGCAGACAACCTTATCTTTCAAACAAAATAGTACTAGGTCAGTTTTAGTAATGAGATATCCCCACTGATGTGTTGCATGCTTTATTCATGCTGTCTATATATTTAAGCAGAGTACACAATAATTATAAAATAATGAATAAGGTTTATTAAATTTTGGCAGTGTTACAAATATTTATATTCAAAACAACTAAACACATTGCATTGAGTTTGTAATCTTAATTCAAAAATGTTTAAATAAAAATGTATTTATTTTCCTATTTTATTTTGTGAAACTCAAACAAGATCAATATAGATCTTGTTTGATCCAATTAAAGCTTGGGTTATTTCAGTTTGGCAAAGCAAATAAACTTAGTAATCAAGGTTGATCCCTCTTCTCAGAATGTACTGTGGATAGATTTTGAAATCTATGACAATGTGATGATTTTGTCTGCTTAAGAGTTAATCTTCAAAGTAGCTAGTATGGGGCTGTGTTTTGGATTTGTGGTGAATACGGTGTTGATGTCACAGGGATGTTTTAGCTATTGCTGAGCAGTGCTCACACAGCACCAAGGCCTTTTCTGCCCCTCACACCGCCCCACCAGTGATGAGGCTGCGGAGGGCACACACACACACACACACACACACACACAAGGAGCTGGGAGGGCACACAGCCAGGACGGCTGGTCCTTATGTCATATAGAAGTGGGCTACTTGATGCATAAAATGGGTTTGTGGTGCCTATATCAAAGTAATTTAGTGACTTGGATATTTTCACCCTAATCCTGAAGGACTGAATATTCAGTTGTTTTCTAATTATCCTATGCAGTGACCCAATTGTGGTGTTTAGTAGTGTCTAATGTTTTTACAGAAGTGCATCATTGTAAGAGGTTAGTGGTATTGTTTTTTCTCAAATTTCATTGCATTTCAGATAAATGGTGAGCAGACACCCAACATCTTAGAGAGGGCCAGTGTTTTTATTCACAGAAGTAGCATCTAAATAACGTAGGTTTTGAGATAGGGAGATCTTTCCAAGCATTTGCTTTTTTATTTAGTGTTTGATCCAACATAGAAACCATAACAGAACCTGGGTTGTGAATCAGATAAACAAACATTTCTTTCCATGAATAATGTTCTACCTAACAGCTTGAAGAGTTGGCTAAGTATTTGACTTCTGGGGACTTGTTTCTTGGGGGTTTTGCCTATGCAGGAAGTAGGATTCCTGCTTCTGTAAGAATTGCGGACAGTGATTGTAGTCCTGTCTATGTTATAATCTAGAAGGTAGGATACTTGGGAAGAAGGTAAAGTAAGATGAATTCCTCTCATATTTAGGAAGGAAATGATCAATGAACACTGATTTCCTACACGTGTTCACTAATTTTAGTGGCTATTATTATGCAAACAGTGGACACTGCGGACATCATAATTTCAAAAAGAGTGACAGCTGCCCACTACAACTAGTGGTAGTTATATGTCTATCCACAGTACAGAATCCAGAGCTCTGAATTCAGAGAAGATGCACTTGATAGCAACCTCTTTTTCTGCTGTCTAAATTCATGAAGGGAAACTTCCTCCTCCATCAATATGGCAAACTGACTGGCAAACTCAAGGAGGCTCAGTGCTTAAAATTCAGGGATACTCTTTGGTGATGCATAGCTTTCACTAGAGACAATAATGGTTATGCTCCTAAGGGAGGTGTCTGAACTAGCCATCCACATCTAAGGAGGATGAGCAAGACAGAATGCTCTGATTCTGAACATGTGCCTCTGTGACACATTGAGAATATTTGGCAGTAGATTCTATTTATTTTGCAGTGCAATGCAAAATTCCTCCGACTACAGCCAAATACCATAAAGGGCAGAGCTCCAAATTGGAGTTTATCCTGCAGTCTCAGTATCCCTTATCTTTGCTAGCTCTAAACCTTAATCCCAGATCCATTTTATCAGAGAATAAAAACATTTAGGCTTGGTTGCCATTGAATGTCAGTGTTCACACACCCTCCCTTTGCCCACTTCCCACACCCAGCCAAAGCATTTGCTCAAGAATACCCTATAACTATTCTGTAAGCACCTCATTTGAATATTTATTGCAATGATACTCAGCATTTACATAACTATTATATGCATTATGCAGCACTTTCATAAGAATGATCTCGAGGTCAGCATTTCTTGACAATTAATGACAATCCAGAGGAGTTTGCCCCAAAGCCATTAACTGTGAAAAAATACTAATCCCAGAGGCCATTATTTATAAATAATTCAAAATTAAGAACATATAAAGCACTATTTCTCTATATCTGCTGCATCTCATACTCGCTATGTGATACTGTTTAGGTAATTTTCTACTAGTTAATGACTGATGCTGTAACAATAGGAAATCAGAGCTCCTTTTTTTTACCCTTCCAATACCCCTGTATTAAATTCTGAAGTTCATTTTCCTGCTTTCTTTCTTTCTTTCTTTAACAAAATCTTTGTCAGTTGCTGATTGAAAAGCCCAAATAATTGCTATTTTAGGTGCCATCTTAACATTGTATCTTGAGTTTCTTTGTTAAAGTTGGATGAATAAGCAAGATTTGGTTTTGTTCCTTTTAAGTTTGCTAAAAAAATATACCAAATTTCCACGTAGCATATCTTAGTTCAATTCCATGTCACACAACTCTAGCTCAAATTTAGTCTGTGCAAAATGTCTTTCTTAGAGATCTTTGCTATCATTTCTGTACCAATTTGACTTTTTTTTCTTTTTCTGAAATTTTTATAACTTAATATTTAGGTAGTGTACTGCTCTTATAGTGACTCCTTTAGGACGAATTTCAGCTTGCATATTGGAGAGTACAAAATCAAAATGTAGTTTAGATGTGTGGCTATGTATATTCTTTAATATCTTTCCTTTAGAAGTATTTTAAATGTTTCAGATTTCCTTGAATATTGTGTTATAAATTTCCTATACTAACCAGACACATTCTGAATTTTGTCCTTGACAAAGTTAACTACTCCTGAACAAAGCCACTGTACAGACTGCCTTAATATATTGTATCACTGAAGGAACATTTTAGCTATCCCAAATTTTGACATTTCTTGACAGTATTCTTAGATCTGTATCTAACTGTGTAGTTTTTGTTACACAGAAACTTCAGGGATTTACATTTCACATGGTGATACAAACCATTCTATTTCTTCAGTAATTGATGGAATGTCTCTATCTGGATCTTTTAGCAGCTGAAGATCTTGTAATTTATTATTCTGAGGAGTGTTTTGAAGATGGAGATCTGTCCATATAGATCTGCAATTTTTCCTAGTGCATTATTCAGTTACCTTTTTAAATTGCCTACAGTCTTGTGTTTAGTATTCCAATACAACAGTGTAGTAAAACTAATTCAAACTAAATTCTTCTCAGTGCACTAGAGCGGTGAACACGCTTCACTGTACCTTTTTTAATAGATCTGTTCCATTTCATTCCTCCTTATTCAGTGGTTTATTTGATACATGTATTTTCAGGCTATTAATGACTAGGAAAAAACATAGGTAGTTAAAAATAATCCCTTGCATAGTGACAGAAAGATGGATTTTACCTTTTCGTGGCATTCTTGCAGTCACGTCCTATTCTTCAAGAAAATGTGTATCCCTTCTTTATAATCTGAATTGAAATATGGTAAAATTCTTCAAACAAAAATTAGTATGACTAACACTGAAGCAGACATTACGAAGAAAATGCATATTTTTTTCTGATTTGAAGTATGTATTATTCAAACTAGCTACTTTTCTGAAATAATTCAAACACAGTAGAGATTGGTTTAAACTTTAAACTTGTGGAAAAATTATCATAAGCTTAACATTAAAAGCATTAAATGTGTGCAGGATGAATGGAAATAGGGAAATGCTCTGAGAATGACAAAAACTACAATAATACTGAGTGTTTCATGAAAAATAAATATAAAATTGAATCATACAGGAAATAAAGAAATTACATCTGATTCAGAGATGAATTGTAGCCAAGTGGTTTCACAATTTCAGGATTTCAAAAACAAAGAAGAGGAGCTTACTAATGAGGGTAGTTAGCTCCTTTTCATGCTACCCACATACCATGCAGGGGGAAAAGGGCCAGGAGAACTGGAAATCTGTTACCTTCAGGTGTTATCTGGAGTGCCTGTTGAAGGAATATAATGGTCTTTGGTATCTAAAATTTACTTCTTCATGAAATTGAAGAACAGAATATTAAAAACACTTAAAAGAAAATAGCAAGATAAAAGAGGCAAAGATTCACCAGGGTTATACTTTAAAAAGCTATCTTGATGATCGATAAGTTGAAATTGTCAGTGAACCTATTTGGGTGAGACTTTTAGACTATGCTAAGAAGATACAGAGCACCTACCGTTCTCTGTTCATTTATGATAAACTTAAGGGTTAAATCTTTGAGCATGTTCGTAAACAGAGAGAAATCCTGGGAATTGTATAGTACATCCCTATAAATACAGAGGATATCTATTGATGACTTCTAAGCAAGAAAAAATTACCTTTTGAAAACCCGTTTAAACAAACACAATGCAAGGTAAAAATTTAATGAGTAACTAGTACGATTATGAACAATCAACCTAATAGAACTTTCTGGCTAATATGTCTGAAGTTACTAAAACCTTGAAATCAAAATCCTCTATTATAATTAGCTACAATATCATCTTTCATATTCTTTCTATTGTTGCTAAGACTTCAAGAAAATTCCTATTTGCTTATTGACTGTCTCTAGAGGCAGTATATTAGGATGTAGAATGGTTCATGTAAAAATCAACTTGTGTGCAGACTGGATGTTTTGAGAACACACCTAAAGAACCGACCAATGTGGAAATACATTCCTTGATTTTCTTTAAGGTAGGTCTTTTCTCAAGTTGATATTTTTACTGCTTAGATGGAAAAAAACAACAAAGACCAAAAAAGTGGCTCCTTGTTTGATTTAATGCAGAGAGTTGTAATACAATGAATGGTTTGGAACAGTAATCTTCAGACTCTTAGCTGAGTACAGATCACTTTTAAGTAAGAAAATTTATCATGATTTTAATGAGTTCTTATCACAGTGTTTATTGGAAAACATTTTCAAAATAATATATTCTGCAGATTAGCTAGAGGCTGCTAATGAGACTAGAGCTAGACGCTGCTGCTTCGGATTGCAGTCCATTGAATGCAAACTACAAATATTGAAAAGTGATGTTCTGTGCCGGAAAGGAACCATAGGAACCCTTAGGGAAAAAGAAACCAAAAACCATTCTGAATTCCTGGAAAATGATACAAGTGGACATTACTATCTGAATTTTGCTTATCAAATAGATTCGGAGATTTGCTTTGAAACAAATTCAAAAGAGGTGCAAAGCAAATTAGCCCTGGATTGAAAGTCCAGAATAAACTGATGTTTGCTTCATTAAGCACTTGCCAAAATTGATAGTTGGATAGTAAACTGATAATGTGGTTAAGATATGTTGCTACAATCAAGGAAAGGCTGAATATGAAGGAATGTGTTTTGTGGTTTACTGTTGTCACATTTTCAGCTGCAGAGCATGTTTGCTAGAAGCAGGAGAAACCATTTTAGAGTCCTGTTAAATTACAGTGCTGTTCTGTCTCTCAGCAACTGGTTAATTCGATCAGAACACGAAGATTTTTCATCATTGTTTAATTTGCTTAATTTCAGTGAGCTGTTGTCTCAGAAATTCTCCCATCTTTCAGCTCTGTGACTATTGCTTTGATGCCTTGTGCTATTCTTTCTCTGTCATTTCCATTTCAATATAAATTTTATAGTTCATTACCTGTCAATCAGTTTTAAATGGTGCAGTGTTCATTTTATCATGTTCTGTAAAAGTTGCATGCTTTTTTCAATGTGCTACATTTATTTCAGTTTGAGCTCTATTTATTTCTCTAAGCACTGTAGCTATCTATAGTTATATTCATTTTAATGAGTATTTATTTTAGCAAATGCAGTATTTTGTTTTGCATTCAATTTATCTGGCATGTTGAATCAAACAAGTGAATTCTGCCTCAACTCTGAAATTCTATATCAAACAATTTTTTCCATGATATTTTTTATTTGTCATAGAGCTCTCAGTCTTCATCATAGCTTTCCTAAAATAAAACCAGCAAATTAACACAGAAATAAATACTTCTGTTTGACAAGTTCCTGCATTTTGTCCTTCTGAACCTGTGGGGCATGTCTCACCTGGACGGATAAAAAAGTAAAAGATCCCCAGTTGACATTTACTGCTCACATAGGGCTGCTCACAGTATGCCCTTATGTTGTGGAGAGACAAGAAGGTTTTTTATGTCTATTGATGCATGAAAACCTGAGGCTGAATTGTTTCACATTTGTTTGCTATTTGAATGGCTAGTAATTTTACGAATTCTCTGAGAAATTTATAAGATGAGTGGATTTGTGGACAATGCAAATAGTATACAAAGTAAAAGACATATGAAATTATTTTTAATTAGTTAAAGTCAATAACTATTGTCAGTAGTTAAGAATATATATTCAGTCTAGGTCTGCTCAATGCCAGCAGTGCAAGTAAAAATGGTTGGATATTTTGTGGTGATTGCAGGTTATTGTTTTATTTCTGTCCCTAGTCCAGCATGCTGCATCTGTTTTCCAGTGGTAGAGTTAATATTCTGTAAAACTTACAACTTTCCTCTTGCAGTTGTGAATGCTTGGAGATGGGGAAGGCATGGAGATTTTATTGGGAAGATAGAAGTGTATATCGGCTGTTGCGGGAGATATCAGTTCTTTTCCACTCAATTGCACACATTGGGTGAAAATGGAAGTTTTTACATATACTTTTGATGAACAGTCATTCAGAAACAGCTGTTGTTGCCTTCATAATGCACTGCACCACAGCAACTATTAAAAGAGTAGTTCTACTATCGCTATTCGCCGTTATGAGTCAATATATCTGCATTTCCTTGCTTTTATTTATATACATTCACTAGCAGTAATCAAATGTCTTCAGCCTTGACAAAGTACATCCATGATTTTAAAAAAAATATTTGTTATTCATACTGCTTTTTTTCCTGTTTTCTAAAGAGGTATTTTCTATTCAACCTGTATTAAGGTAGAATTTTTCTGTTTTATAATCAGTGTGGCTACAGTGCATCTCTTATTGTCCAGTGCTGGGATTGTTAAAAAAAATTCAGAAATTTTTACTGAAAGTATGCTGTTGATCTGAAATGTAGACTCCCAAAGATATTGCAGATACTGAAATCATTCTAGTCTGCAGAAAAAAAAAATACTATTGTGTTTCCTGTTCCACTGTGCAATGAGAGAAAGATGTCATGATATCTACTTCTGATTATAATTATTAAAAGTGTGAAGCACATCATCCAAAAGGCAAATAAGTTAGCTGTTAGGCCTTTACCAGGTTTCCATTCACAGATGATAATTCAGAATCTAGGATTATGTGTTATGTGTTGTAATCTGGAAGACTGGTAGTTAAAAATGTGATAGAACTTAAGGTGTGATTTTTTTCCCGTGCAGAACAACTAGAAAATATAAATAATTATATATATNGAGAAAATTGTATGTAGGACCTGCTGCTTGGGCTATCACAGCTAGGTCCATAATGGTGAGAACTGTCCTGAAAAAGCACATGGGTGTGCTTTTTCTGTTCCTCAGATATCTCTGAGGAATTGCAGTTCCAAGGGCAAGAGTCATGTTCAATGTATGTACTGACATGAAATACATCCCACAAACATTTGATGGACATCTTGAAATCTTTAAATTTGCTTCAGTCTTGATTCAAGTCCATGTCCTCACGGACACTATTTATTTAACAAACTAATTCTTTTCCAGGTAGGACCTGGTCTACCAACAGGCCTGTCTTTGCATAAGTCATCTGGGAGACAAGGCTGATGAAATTATAACAATATTTTGAAGGTATGGTGAAGTGCATAATTGTTGCCTCCCTTAGAGTCACCATCACATTTCTCATCCCAGCCTCTTTCAAGGGACTAAGTGTCAAATTTACATTAAACATCCCAATTTATAATTTCTGGTGACTCAGTTATGGCTGTCATAGGCAAAGATTCTGCCATCTTTTTTTTTTGTTGTTGTGTTAAAGATAGCACCTCTCCATCACCCTGGCTTTGTCCTTCTCAAGACCTCTTTCTCACAAGAAAAATTTAGTTTGTCTCAGAGTAAAATACTGGATGAATTTGACTTCAGAGCATATCTGTTCTTTAGAGAAGAACACTCTTATCAACAGTAGAAGAAATTTTAGTACATCTACTTGCCACAATAAATAGTTGTATTTGTATACTGGTACTGTCAAAGTCATGTTTCCCAGCCTCAGTGAATTTCCCAGTTCAAAACTAAAGATGTGCAACATGTAATTTTCTTCTGTTACAGCAAATTTAGCAGTCATTGTGGCTTTATGTCCTCAGGTAAAAGATTAATCAGCATTCTCACTCCCCAGGAGAAATTTTTGAAAGGTCTAATAGGCTTTACTTACAGTTAAAGATCTGCTTTCCAGTATGATATCAATGGGCTCTTTCAGTTCAAAAGTGCAGGCTCTGCTAACCTTAAATGTTATATCTTTTCATTTATCTATTAAAAGAATTTTCAGTAGCTATGATTTCTACAGGAAAGCTTAGATCAGATACAGGGTCTTAAGGCTAATTCCCCTTGTGTCATTTCCAGAAGGAAAAAGCAACCCTTAACAGGCTTTTCAAGGCTTTACCAGAGGAGTTTTCTGACTGCCATGCCTCTCCTGAGTCTCATGATCTCTCAGGAAATACAACCCTCTGCACACTAGAGTATAAATTCTCATTGCCCTTTTACACTGGAACTCCTTCAGGAGGTTTCTCAATGTCCTTGTGTAAAGGCTGAAAGACCTCAGGGGGTGTCAGTGTCGTCCGTTACCATCCTGGTTATCATGACATGCAAATGGATGCTATCAAACTGCTGACAGAGAACCTTCCTTCTTGCAAGGGCTCATTTGGCCATTTTAAGCAGTGACAGTGGCTTCTCTGTGGAACATTGCACACTTGGCATTTGCAGAAGCCACCTGGAGCTCTGTTCATACTTATCCTAAGCATTAGGCACTTGCTGAAGCATTCCATGATCATGCTGCCTTTGGGAGTTATCCTTCAATCTTTGTTTAATTAAGAACTCTAAGGGTCCTCCTCCAGGTAATTGTTAGTTGCTCCTCTTCTCAGTCACCCACAGTGTGAGTGAACATATAGAGAATTACTTCAAAGATATTTACAATACTCTCTTCCATCTCTCTCTTTCTCTCAAGGTCTTACCTGATTTGCTGTATGTTTTAAGAGGAACTGAAAAGAAGGGACAAGCTATGCCCTGTCTTTATGGCTAACCTTCAAGGAGGGGAGCTCCAGGAAGGACAACATTATTATAGATGCTTTCCAGTAGTATTAACCAGTGCATGCTGACATTGTGATGGTCACATAGATGACACATCTCAGTGAAAGAAAGCTATCAGTTTGTATATCCAAACACCCTACTTACAAGAAAGTTGGTATATTAATTTTGTAGAGGAAAACAAGAGATATCTCCTGAGTGCAGAGTGTTTTTTAAATTCCAATATAAATTGAGGTGAATTCCTGCTGACACTTTTTCCCTAAACACATCTTCAGGCAAATTTTTATTTTTTATAAATGCTGGTATAAATATTCTTATAAATTTACAGATAACCAGACCAATATAGCAAGTACACTTTCTTTGTTTACACATACCTAATGAGAACTTTTGCTTATTATTCATGTAGTACCTGCTTTTAAAATGACAAACACATCAGCTCAAATACGGTAAAACCTTCTTTTAAGCTGAGCAGTAAACTTTGGAAAACATGGAATCAGTTAGATATTGTCTAAAGTAGAGTAAAAGACTGACAAAAAAGAAAATAGAAGCAATCTAGATATTTTATAAGGGTGACACATTTGAAATCAACATATATATTCAAATGTCTTTTTTCTTTTTTTTTTAGGAATACAGTACAAATATTTGAAAGGGAGCATGTAAAACAGAGCTTATTGCCTAAACACAACTATGCCATATAATCTTAAGTCTATTTCGTAGGGTAGCTAAATTCACTTTTGTTGTGGTTTTTCCTCTGTTTTTGACTGCAAGGTTGCTCTTCTCTTTTAGAAGTATAAATCTTCTTCTCACTTGTGGTCAACATTATTTACTGTCAACTTAAATCCATTTGTTTTTGTGACAACTTTGTCCTTGAACTTGAATAGTTATCCTGCCTCCCTACTATTCAAGTTCTTGAGTATTTGTTAAGGACAAGTATAAATTTCAATCAGTCTTAATTTTGGTTGGTTAAATATTTTAAGTCTTTATCATAGGATCCACTTCTAGCTTCTTTATTCTTATATCAACCTTCCATTTAAAGATTACTAAATTCTTTGATCTATTTCTGTATATGCATTCTCATTAACTTTCACACAGTTCCACTTATATTCACTATGCTCCTGATAAAATCTGAAAGAATAAAATTAACAATATATAGCCTTATCCTCAGTGCAATATTTATTTTTGCCTCTTTTTTCATCTTTATTTCTGTAGCTATACAATTCTTTCATATAGATTTCCTATCATTTTTCCTTTTTGAAATCTAAATCAGTCCCTTTTTATATATTGTTCAGAATGGCAGGCACACTCAGGATCCCAAAATGAGTTGCAGGTGCCATATGGCCCTAGAAGTCTTAAACACAAATTCTCAATTTTTTTTTTCTATAGCTATGTTTTCCTGAAGCCGCTAAGTCACCACTTACGAACCAATACTACTTGGAAACACCACAGTCTTGCCCATATTAAGTGGATTACACTACTTGGAGATTAACTTCTCCAAATGAATGCTTTTCCATTTTTCTTGCCTAAAGGGCTCAAAGCAGCAAGTAGACTTAGAGAGTGTCCAAAACAAGCAGCAACTTCTGATTTTCATCCATCAAACCTTGGTTGAAGTCTGTTACTCTTCACTTCTGAAGCAGAATCACTTTTAGGGAAATCATACATGAAACTAGGTTTCCAGACTCCACTCTAAGCATTGTCCTTAAATTTTTTCTGGTGGATATTTTAAACAACTTCATCAATTTCAGCACAGTGGATAGCTAAGATTTTAGTCACTGTCACTGCTTTGAAGCCTCATCTTTTCCCTGGATTTTGTTTTCTGTCTTCAACACGCATAGAACTTGACCTGTGAGCTATGAGACACAATTTATTTGTGTGTGTTCTTTGTTTTGGAGAGGTTTTGTTGTAGTTGGTTTTGGTGTTTTCTTGTGGCTTTTTATTTTAAGTTCAGGATGCCTTAAATAATGAGGGAATTGTGGCAGAATGGTCATTTCATCACATATCCACAAAGACAGTTGCTGCATATGAGATTTTTTATAAGGTGTGTGGGTGTACTGGGTGTCATTGTAGATCAGTTCAAATTAGAAAGAATTAAACCTGGTGTCTTCTTTTTTATATCATCTATACACAGAAATTCCAGTGGGAATGGAAGAGATTACTGGGACACTTTTTGTCTCAGTAAGAGCAATCAGTTTTCCCTTTGTATTCACGTAGGACAGAGAAAACGTCACTTGTGCCTAAAATTCTTGAAAGTCTTTTTCAGGTATATGACTCAAGGAGAGAAATACCTAACATATCAAATCCATCTTGTGCATTCCCACTGGAGAGACAGAACTCCTTTTTTCCTCTTGCACTACACTCAGGAAAATTTTTGTAATTTTCGTAATAAAGAAACACAGCTGATGTGCAGAGATAGCAAAGATTGCTAGACAATCAAAAATTTTTTTTAAAAACCCAAAGAAAGAAGAATGCCAAGAAGATGCTAACAATCCACTTACAGTGATATGAGCATTTAAGAATCAGTTATCCAACTGCAGCTCATTATACATAAACAAACAAATAAACAAAGGCATAAAACTGTTATATGCTGACCTTCTACCCCTTTCTCTAGCCTTGTGCTGGCCTTTGTTCCAAAGTATGGTCACAGTGAGTTGTCAGTGTCGTGAAATCATTGTTGAAAGAAGTATGACATCCATGGAAGAGGTTCCTTCCCCTCACTTGTGGCCTTAACTGGAGTTAATCTTGTAAATTTGCTGACATGGTCTAATTTATCATTCTTTTCTTATTTACTCACAAAGCTGATTTTTTTTTTTTTCGTACATGGTATTTTACATGTATGAGATTATTCTTTGTTTTCGTCCCTAAACCAAGTTTAACCCATCTCACAAGGACGTTTTTCCACAATTACTGCTAAATTTTTTTAGAGCCTTAGGCTCTCTGGCATGATGCCGTGTTTGTACTTTCAAACACTATTAATATCCTGTACTTCTAGATATCACTTCCTTTATCTAAGATCATAGATAACTCACTCTCCACAGAACAATTATCTGTAGTTACTATATAATAGGTACAAAAATGCATAGGTAGTATTCTAACAATAAGTTTTCAAACATATGATTGCACAAAGCTAAGGAAAAGCTAATAGAAGTTCTATAGCTGTCACCTGGTTATAAGAAATCTATGATTCTCTGGAAATCCTGAAAAACAAACAAGTTCTGAGTCCTTGCACTGCTAATACAAAGTTTCTGACTCTGTTTTAAGAGACAGCAATGTCTTATTCACAGGAATATGTGCTCTATAAATTTAGCTATTTCAGAATCTTCATTCCTACCTTTTTTTTCTGTCATCATTGCTGTGATTCTCGTTTTTTGTCATCTATTCTTTTTTTGCTATAATTTCTTGAATGGCATTCATATACAATCTTTCTTTCTTTCTTAGATTCTGATGATTAGTTCCTTTCTTTATCTTTTCTGTCCTCTGCTGAAGAGATCTTCCATTTTTTGTTTTATTCTCCATATTTAATCATTATATATTTAATTACTAATGAAATCTGAATAATAATTGAAAATATTTATTGCTTAAAAAAATTACAATAAATTATTCTGTCAGACTGCAGTGGGTTTTGTTGTTTTGTTGTTAGTCTCAATTCTATTCCTGTCAGGAAAGCATGAATCTAAATTATGAATAGTCTAATACTATACTGCACTTATTATAAATAACAGTTATTAAAATGTACTGAACCATGACATGAATTTTTATTTATAAAACTATAGCTATTTCAGTTTTAGAACTTTAAAAAGGCTGTAAATATTTGATGCTTCTTATCTTTTTTAATCTCAATTTGTTGAAGCTTGAAGCATAGGACAAAAATTACAAAAAAAAATTTTTCATGTTCCTTTGTCATGGACAAAAATAAAAAGTATTATATAAGGGTGTTTACTTAACTGGAACCATTGATTTACTAATACCAGACTATCATTCTGGGCAATACAACTCAAAATGCTTCAGCTTTGAAGATTAATGCATAGCTTGGAGCACCACAACAGTTCAGATGGCAGTTGTTATGAAGCCCTTTATTGTGTCAATAGGGCAGAAAAGATTAAAACAATAAAAAGAAAGTGATGGTTCTGAATTCTTCCATTCTTCTTATAGTTCAGTCAATACAGCTTAGTTACCTTTGAAGTTTTTAATATTCCAAAATCATCCTTAGTTATGCTTTATTGTAAACAGGAAGAGGAAGGTTGTGAGGGGGACCCTACAGTCAATAGTTATAGAAGTATAACCATTATCTTGAGGCAATTGCAAACAGCAGACAATAATTTGTAAGAGTCTATGTCTTAGAACTCAAACTAAGAAGTATTATCAGTGGTTTTGTGACTAGCTTTTGGATAATGACATTCCTGCTTCAAGTACTTATAGCCTAGTGCTATAAATAATGAGAGGACATAAAACAAATGCAGCCAAGTAGCTCAACCAAGGTATAATGTCTTAGGGCTATTTTAACTATTTGAGTTTATTTTGAGGGATGAGGGGAAAAAAAAAAGAGTATGACTGAGAAATGAAAAGGGAATTAGAATTGTGTGTCTGTTGAAAACTTATAAAGAAGCTTTACTGTACAGGCTGTGAATTAGTTTCTAATCATAGGACTGAGATCATATAATATTGCTTGTGTATGAGAGTAACTTTTGATGTTATTTATTTGCCTGTGGAAATTTTTATGGCACTATCTAACTTGGTATCTGAACATTTAACAGTAAGCAAAGTAAAAAAAGACTTATTTTTGTGCTTCTATTTTATACAGCAAAAACTGAGCACTGAAAAATAATAAAAATAGTTCTTTTTCATTTTTGAGATTGCCTGAACTGAAAAAGAATTTCTGTTTGCCCAGTTTTCAACCAAGGTCTTAATGCACTGACCCTCTGAAATGTTAGATGCAGGTAATGTTTATCATGCTCACTCATCTTCCCAGGTCTAATAGTGAATATGGGATGAACATGATGGCATGATGTGACATAGTGGTTTTCTAAATTTGCATGGTTAATATATATTCTGGGGAGTGTGAGGACATAATGTGTCCTTTCAGAACAAATTAGGTTTCTCAGTTTTTTGAGATGTGAACAAGACAATCTGGAACACTTTAGAATTACTCTTGCCATATGTTCTGTCTCCCTCTTTCATCACTTTTTTTTTCCTAATTTCCAAATTTCATTCAATTTTTTTCCCATTATTTCCTCCTTGAACATCTTTTTATCATCATTGTTGGTAAAATACGCCAGAAATTGGCTAGGATTTTGAGAATGTTTTCTCTTAAGAGAGTATATGAAAAATACCAGGAAAACATGAAACTTATAAAGCTAGGTTTTCTTGGAATCCTGAGACAAAGAGATATTTTTTAATTGTAAGATCTCAGACCTGCTGGCTAAGAGAGTCAAAGTAGGGAGATTTATATACAGTCTCTACCTTTTCTACTCTGTCTTTTCAGGATGAGTATTTGCTCCACTCTTTGTCTTTTATAACAATACAAGAAAACAGCTGATGCACTCTGAATCTTTGTTCAGCCTGACACTTCCCTGGTCACCTCTGTCCTTCTCTTTTCAATGGTTTCCCAGCCTCTGCTTGCCCATGGTATCCTTTGGCTCATTTTCTATATGCCCATCAGAAGACTCACCCTGAAATGTTCAGGCATTTGCAGAAAAACAAAATTCCATCTTTCCAGAAGTTTCTATTTGATTGAATTACAGCAGCCAGGAAAGACAAATAAGCAGCTTTTAGACTTTTCTGCCCAACCATTTCTTTTTCAAGACATACAATAAAACCTGGTAAGCAAACAAACCAAGGTGAAAGAAAAAACCAGTCATGATTGTCTTTCATCTGACCTTTACAAAGCATTCTTATTCTACTATATTCAGTGAAACAGATGTCTTAAAGTCTTGCAAAAAGGAGGAGGCACACAATGGGAACAGACCACTCCAGTGGTCACTCTCATCTATCTTGGCACAGCTTTCCAGTAGTGCAGGTCCTAACCATCTAAGAAAAACACTGTCTGCTCTGTCAGATTCACACATCAGAACAAAATCAAGGTTTTACTTGGGACATTATCTCTTCTTCTCCTGAAAGAGCAATCCTATCAGTATATTCTCAGATGTACTTTAAGCAGGATGCAAAAAATACTAGAAATGCCTTGATTTTAAATTTTTACTCCTAGGATAAGTGGAAGCAATTGAGGAGCAGAAAAAAAGCTATTATACATTGCTGGACTTGTTTTGATCAGCATCTTCTGTCTACACAGTATAATAAAACCTACTGCAATTTTCAAACTATAAAAACAGCGCTGGGATGTTCCGGCTATCAGTAACCTAAGTTTTACTCCAGACTTTGGTTTAACACCTTTGCACTAAATTCTACCAAAAAACTGGTTTGAATGATTTATATCATTTTTCTTAACCTGAAATCAAGTATAGGTTGTTATTTCAAGGTACATCTGTGGCCACTAATCTGTGGCTGAACTAGATAATTTCAGCTACGTATGAACCTGAAGTGGAACAGAAATGTGGAGGCCACATTGTAATTTCAAATATTTATTCTTTAAGTTCTTTTTATGCAGTCATCATACTCAGGAGGTGTATGATGCTTGTGGAAGGAGGTTTTTTTCCCCGCTTGTGGATCTACTTGGGTTTTTATTTTTCTTTTTTTAAATACAATCCTCTTGTTCTTCATTAATTCACATTTTCATTTTACATTCAAGTTTTACTATTCACATGATATTTTGTATATCCTGGATATCTGATGTGCTTTCTCTGTCTGATTCCTAAGACCAGTTTCACCCTGGTCAAAAAGTTACAATCTTTTAATGGCAAGTAATTGCTCATTTGTGATGATGATTATAGTCTTGTGGCCTCTATATTTTTCTGTGATTTTATTTTGAAGAGCTCTGTTAACATCCTGTGCTTATACCTTTGGGAACCTTGTGTTAAGATCTGATTAGTGAGAGATGCCTCTGCCATGCAAATGAGATCATATGCTGAAGTCAGTAATACAGATATTATTTAACAGAGAAAGAGAAAGAAATAGAAAAGTGGTGGAAAGAGGGAGGGAGAGAGTTGAAGCAGAAGATAGTCACCACCCATTGATTCTGTGGCCTCCTGCTGGTCCTTCTTCACCCTGTGCTTGTAGGTGGCGGGGGTCCTGATGTTGTTCAAAAGTTTTCAATAGTTATACATTTTAGCAAATAAAAGAATTAATGCTCATTGGCTACAAAGTTGTCTTATTCTACTGGTTAAATGATTCCCTCATGTCTAATGCTAATTAGTCCCATGCCCAGTCTTTCTGTTCCTTTGAGTTGGCAGGTGGCTTGAGTCAGTGGGCTGTGAGTTGGTCACTATTCCCCCTTGGTGAAATTACCTTTTACCCAGTCTGAGCTGACTTCAGCACAGCTGCCAAATTCGCTTTCCTCGTGACCCATACATTCTGCATTCTTTATGTCCATTATCAGTGATAGATTCTTCTCCCCCAGCCTGTTAGCCTCCCCTCTAGTTCTGAGATAACACTTCGACAGCAGTACCACCTTTTTCTTATCTCAGGTTCCTGATAAGGTGGCTTAATTTACAATCCACAATGAAGTGACACTGCCTACAGAGAAGATTGGGATCTTTTGTAGAAGACAAAAAAGAAATAGAGAAGTCTGAATTCTGTCTATGTTCTACCATTTTATTATTGTAGAATGGATCCATCTGTCCAGCAATTGTCTGTCATGTCAGCTTTCACCACCTGCACATTTAATCTTCTATGAAAAAATTGCTTTTCATTTACATCCAAAGATTTTTCTCTACATTATCATTTTAGCTTGGATCAGGACTACATTTTTAGAACAGTTCTCCCCAGTGCCACTATTTATTATGCTTTGGTTTATTCACAGAGTGGTCTCAGCAAGGATACAAACTAGTAAGTTGTGGGGTTTTTTCTTTAAGAATATTAAATTGGAAAATGCATTTCAGAAGCGTGTTCTCCTATTGCTAAGGTACTTTCAGCCCATGAACCAGATTAAATTTCAGATGGACTAAATCCTGATGAAGTATATATCCTGCAGTCACCATGTCCTTAGCACCAGTTTTCTCCACAGGTCTGCTGTTATTGGGCCATCCTAGCTGCTACTGGAGGCATAGTGGAAGTTTCCAGCAAGTGAGTCTTTCAGTAGTCCTGGGAAACTCTGTTTGTTGTTCCTTTTGCACTGCAGGCTTCTTACTGCTTTCTTTCATTCAAAGCCTCAGTCCAGGAGCTATTCTATTCAACCGTGCTTAATTGCTGTCCGGGGGCAGGACATCACTCCCTCACACACCAGCCCCACAGACAGTAGCCAGGAGTAAATTTATCCAACTGCAGCATTTTGCTGTAAAATTTAACACGCTCAAAGTAAGAGGTAGCGAATAACTAACACAGAAAAATAAGAGGTATTATCTGACACAAGTGATATTCTTGCTGGAAATAAAAATGTGAACTTTACAATTTGCTTGATTGAAATATTGTAGATCATATTGTAAATGACTTAAAACTCCTAGCCTCTCTTAAGAGTTTTGGATGAGCTGGATATTTTGAATCAATTGTGAATAGCTGTCATGCTGTGTACATTATGTATATTTATACACACAGACACCCAAATTTCAAATTATATATATAATTCTCCATAGAAAACAAAAACATGCACTGTGTGTTTATATGTGCTTGCAACTTAATGCAGAACTCATAAGCTATCAAATAATTTGTATCAACCCCTGTAATTTCTTTCAAGCCTCTTGTGAAGCTTTTTGTGTTTAACATACGCTTTGATTCCCTCTGGTCTTCCTGGGCAAAGAGAAATGAACATGGAATGTTAGACATAATTTAATATCTATCCATCTCTGTCCATACATTTCTTATACAAACATTTAGAGAAGAAACTTGAAAATATTCATTACATGAAAATGAAATTTGTTTACAATGCAACTGCTATTACCTCTCTAAATACTCTATCAAAACACGTTTAGACTTTTCTCACAAGGTTCTTTTTTTTTTTTTATGAGTCATATTTCTTTTCTTATATAACAAATGGCTGAATGGTGATCCAGGATGATAATTAGTCTTTTTAATAATGATAATTAATAATTTTCCATCTGACCTTAGGTAGACACATTCCTCTGAGATTATGCTATTCATTTTTAAAGACTAGCAGATACTCTCTAAAAGACTTCTGTAATGAACCTTTTATAAACAAAAAAATAATTATTAACTTTGGTATAGTAAACACATGATACCAGCAAGACAGTTAGCAGCACTACAGCATTTTCAAGGAGTGATTTACATGTTTCAACATTCCATTACTTTGAGGACTCTTCACACAGAAGTAGGAAATACTTGCAAAAGTTCAGGAAAAGAAGCTACTTTGTTGGACCTATGGAATTTGCTTTGGGATGTGGTCATCTATCAAGAGATGAAGAAGAAGGGAGACAACGTGGTTAAAATAGAAATCATGTGTATCATCTTACTTTTTTTCCTCCTATTTCAGTGAGAAATTCCAGCTTGTATTCAGAGACTCTTTGTCAATAAGTCAGCTTTCATGACTGATCTATTTTTTACAGCAAAATTTAATCTTGGTGAATTAAAATATTTTGACTACCACTGCCCCACCTTAAAAAAAAAAAAAGTTGCTGAATGCTGAAATATTAGAGGTCTTCTAAAACGAATTCTAAGAATCTGTCCAATTCTAGCTCTATAATTAGTCAAAGTGTTTTGTCTAAGCTGAAGCAGATATGTAATAGTTGTATGTAGATAATTATTACTCAAGTGAAGGAAAGAAAGTTGAGTATCTTGATGTTTGTATCTTTACTCCAGATATTCATGCTTTTCAGCATTCATAAACTCAGATAAGAATGAAAGACTCAGTCTGAGAAGGTAAACAGCAAGACTTATGTTTTGAGTAGCCTTGATCCTTCTATTTCCCTCAATACTAGAAAACATTTCTTAAAGAGAATAATAGATGTTGGGAACCTGGTCTAAAATGAATATTTGAGATGAACTTACATTTGGGTTAAGTATATAGATCAAATTTTATTTTTAAAGATAATGAGCATGGGGAGAACTGGTTTTGAGAGGTTAAAGAGGCTGAGCTAGAGGGAATGTATAAATTGGAGATTGATGCAGAGCAAAGTGTGATTTGAACTTTTGCTTTATCCTTTCAACACTGCAGGGAGAGTCAGATAATTGACAATTTCATGGATGGCTTCTAGTCTTTTTAATTTGAGAAATTTAATGTAATGTTTATTGTTTGCTTATTAAATATAAATACTGCAGCTACAGCCAGTAATGTACTTACTTCCTGGCATGCTTGTACAAGTTCTGAGGTAATTTCAGCGTAAGACTTGTTATATGCATTGCTCACAGGAGGTGATTTTTAAAGGATAAGGGTCAGAGGTAGCAGCTAATAGGAAAGTATCTGTGTGAAAGGAAGGTTATTTCTCTGCAAAAAAAAATTTCAGTTTTGTTCTCATCCTGAATCTCTCTATTGCACAGTCTTTATTGCATTTCAGTAGAGATCTAGCAAATATTTTAAGCCAACATATGAATACCTCATCATTCTATACATTGGCCAGACTCTCAAAAGTGAATATTTTGAATTGTGCTTAAAAATCCACATTTAGACATCACTCTTGCAATAATTTCCTTTTCAAAGGTGCAAAAATGAGCCAGAATTTGTATTCCTGTTTTAAAACTGCTTACTTACCTGATTAATTCAGAGGAAGTAACTTTATTTTGTGGGTCTGTACTTGTATTGAAGACATTTGAAAAGTGAAACAATGTTGCTGTAAAATACTGCATTGCACCAAGAGTCTAGGTCTATTTTAATTAGCTACAGATTAGAAGACTGTCTATGGGTTCATTTGTTTTGGTTTTTTTCCTTGCAAAGCTCAGAAATTGAAGAGGCATTTAGTCATTCACAAAGAACATTCCTTTCTAACATAACTATTCAGTCAGGGCAGCAGTTATTAATGAGTTAAAGATATACCATGATCTTAGTTACACTTGCTTTTGTCACATGTATAGTTGTAATATGTAATATATAAAAAGAAAGGAGAATCATATCATGGTTTTTCCAAATTACACTAATTTAACACTAGTCTTTTACTCTAGACACTGAAATTTACATGCTCCAGCCAACATGGACTTTATGGTAAATTTTGAGACTTGAAGTGACATACTTCAATATTTGTCTGTTATGAGATTCACTAGTCTGTTTCTCTAAAGAGTTTGGCTTTTTTTTTTTTTTCACAGATCTACTTTACACCCAGGAGATCCACAGTGTAGAAATGACTATTTATTTTTACTGGGTATGGAAGGTGTTAAATGTCTGCTTGAACTGACAAGCCTTTACTAGAGTGATCATATTTCTCATCTTTTATATATGTTTCCTTTTCTAGATTTTTTTCCAAGTATTTCTGCATATCTGGATATCATGTGAACAGAAATCTCACACTGTGTCAATAAAGCATGTTTAGAACATGTTTAACGTAAGGCCAACTGCACCTATGTCCACTCTCCTAATACTCTCTGAGCCTGAAGACTGTCAGAATGCTTGACACAGACCAACTATCACAGGCACAAAGCTCATATAGCTGTTACCATGATTGATTTTTTCCTAAACCTAAACTACAATGCACTGGACTGGAAGGGACTTTACAGATCATTTAATCTAATCCATTATTTGAAAGGCATCTATATAGCAATAACACATAATTTCTGGGAAAATCTGGCAATAAAAGCCAAAATGAGACATGGAGAAAGAATAAAAGATTTCCAGTTTGATAAACATCATCAATTAGATTGTAACAGAAGTATGAAATAAGTAACAGAAATGTGCAATAAAAAAAGGACAGAAAAAAAATGCAGAATAATAATGGCATGTCTGTCTACCTCATATGAAGCAAAATATCTATGAGCCATTGCTGGTCAAAAATTTCTGCTCTTAATATCACCTTTAAATTGTCTGCAGTTCCTTTGACATTAGACATAAAATACTACTATCATAATCTCTATTATAATTTAGAAGGAGGAAGGAAGTACTCTAAAATAACAGCAAAAATAAAATGTCATTTACAATACAGAAATCATCAGTTGTTTCTTCAATTGTATTATCTTGGCTTTCTAAAATGTTAATAATGCAATTTTTTAAGTCTAATATCTATTGTGACAAGGTAGTTAGGGGGACACCTGGTGTGGCTTGGAGAGATGAAAACATGCCAGAAACTCCCCTCATGTCTGATAGAGCCATTTGCAGAGACTCCAAGACAGACTCTGCGGGCCAAGGCTGAGCCCATTAATAATGGCAGTAGTGCCTCCAGCATAAGATTTAAGGAGAAAAAACTATTGGGCAACAGCAGCTGGGGAGAGGACTGAGAATATGTAAGAGAAAGAGTTCTGCAGACAGCAAGAACATCAAGACATCAAAATGTGTGATATGTGAATACATACTGTATGTGAAAATTTATAGATTTTGTATTTATGCTGTTAAAATATAAATTTTAACTTTTTTTTTAATCAAAAATTTTTTTTGCATAAGAAGTTAGACTAGGTTTAACTTAGCCTAAAAAAGCTGCAGATCATTTTGTGATCCCTTTTAGCAGTTTTTTTTAGTATGTTTTACAACTACCTAATAAATAATAGGGTTTTTTTTAATATGTTTTACAACTTTTGATACAATCATACTTTCAAATATATTAAATTTACAATAGAAATGCAGAGGTAAAATATATGTATCACTACTAGTGAATTTTGTCAAATGAGTCTAGATATACTTCTAAGTGTTTTATTAGAAATGTGGAGCTACTTGGTCCTGAGAGAGAATTTGTGAAAAAGGGAATAGAATAACATGTTCTGTACATCCAGAGATGGCTGATTAACTTTCAATACTTGTGAAGTTAGAACTAGCTGTGCTTTGTGCCAGCTTTCCATTTGCTATATTTTCGGTATATATGATATTTAGATTTGTTATAGTCTATTAGCTTACAGCTTTGGGCTGATAAGAAGGAATTTCATCAAAATATAAACCTCAGAAATGAAAATCTGAAAATCTGAAATGACAAAATTTTCTCTGTAACTTTACCTTAATTAGGGCTCAAAGAGCAGTGGTGGCGACAATTCATTGCAAAGTGCAGAAATTAAATCAATGGTGAGAGCCCAGTGGTAGTGCTCAACATTACAAATATTACACAAATGATCTTTCTTTCTCATTATAATGTTCAAAGCTCTGCTGCTTTTCCTAAATTGCTGTCAAGTACATTCTAGATGAGGGCAGATGGAAAATTTATCTTCTTAGTGTACACTGTAGTCCTGATTGTCTGCAGCAGAACATGACCAGAGCTGCTCAGACATAATGTTCTGAACAAAAAGTCACAATGGATTAAAACTACATTAATTTGTTGAGTTTATTTCAGCTTTGATAATTTAATTTAAAATAAAAGGCTGTTTTCAGAGATTGTCCACAAATGTTACTAATGTTACTGAATAGATGGTTTTAACAAGCTGGGATTTCATCTGTGAAATCTATTTACATGTACCTATCAAATAAATAAAATAAATGAAAGTTATTGTCAGCTGTTTCCATCCATGGATTCATTTTTCAAGAGGCTGTCATCACCTTTTTAGTGACTCCAAGCAGCGAAAACTGAGTCAACATCCTTTAGCTGTGTTCCTGTGGGGAAGATGCACAAGACTGAGGGCTGTGGAGTTTTCTGAGACATCTTTGAGAAATATTCTCAAATCCAAGGAGACAAGAACTTTTTCTGATACTGCTATATGATAATATTTAATCACTTTGTGGGCACAATGACTCTTCCTCTTCAAAGATAATTTTCTTAAATCTTTGGATTTTTTCTAATTTTGCTCCAGTACCTCGTTGGTAAGTATAGCTTGCTGATGCCATTTTCATTGGCAATTAAAATAAATAACAGGATTTCTATTTGTAAAAGTATTTTGGAATTATTTCCTCTTTATTTCCTCTCATATATCTGGTTTTCCTGAGAAATAGGACTGTACAAGAAAATTGACTGATAAGGAACTAAAATCCTTGGAAGTAGCTTTTGGACTCCTATGGTTTTCTCCTTGGCATTACTCTATGACCAAATCTTTTTCTTCAAATCAAAGAGTATTTGGTATGCCAGGCTAAGGATGCTGCTTCTGGTTAGTATTTCTGCTTTGTATGAGGAAAGTGTGAGTATCTAATTTGCTAATTCCCAGTCATTTGACTCCCAACACATTAAGGAAAAAAAGTTTATGTTCGGAGTGCTCATAGTAGATCTCAGAGCAGCAACAGTTCTTTGACATTGAAGTGATGTTTAGGTGGGTAACATGCTGAATCTGTTTAAATTGTCAAAATGAGTAAAATTACAGACCTGCAGATAACCTTTCAGTAACCTTCTCTGGAGGTACAGGTGTATGGAGCATGGTAGAGGTTAAATCTGAAAAAAAATATTATGAGCCATGTATGTGTGTGCCACAGCAAATTGCACAGAATTGCATCTACTTTTAGATCTACTACCAAACCAGTAAAAATGGAGAGCATTTCCTGTGATTGAGGGCATAAGGTGGAATTTCATGAAGACAGTAGAAAGCTGGATTTATTTCTTTGTGTGAAATTATGAATATGCACCATCCCAGGGGTTGACACTTCTGCGTAACTGCCCATCCTTACCCAGAGATTTTGTAATTTATAAATAAACCCAGTGATGATTTTAAATTCACATATTTCAGAAAGACTTAGGGATAAACATTTGCATTCTTTATAAAGTGATAGTGAGAGTAAAAGAGGTTTAAACAATAAAAGAACAAGCTAATTTATTTAGTCATGTGCAGACATTTAGATTTTGTGCCTCTGAGTGCCTCTGAGTCACTCCATTGACTCTCTGGCATTGAGATTTTTTACCCTTCTGGTGCTTTCTGTTGCCTATTGCAAAATCACATGGCAACAGTCATATTTGTTTATTTTTGCCTCATTACATAACATTTACATAGTTCCAGCTTCATGCATAATTGTCCAGAACTTTTCCCTAATTTTGAGGACAATGTAGGGTATAATAACTCCCAAAACTTGAACCTTTCTCTGAGACTGTAAGTAGACTGCCAGACTCACTTAATTCAAGTCATCCAAAAGAGTGAATTGTTAATTTCTAGAACTGTGCAGTTCTGAAAGCACTCTTGGCATATGAATTCACTATGGTGTTTTACACCTTATTTAGCACTATTTTGCCATCCTGGTACAGAAATTAGGATGAGTGAATTTGACTAAAATAAATTATCTGTGAAGCCAGATGTATTCTTCAGCTCTAAAATGTTCTTGACTCAGTGTTGATGAAAGCTGGTGCTAGATTTAGTGAAGTGAAAATATTCTCTGATATACCTTATTTTGATGCTTGTAATTCAAATAGTTATAGATGAAACAAAATATTATTCACTCCATGGAATATTGTATACAAAAGTTCTTCAGATATAGATAATGGAGCACACAAAACGTGTTTTGAAGGGACTTGCAACCATATTTTTAAAGTAACAATACTCTGGAAGTGTAAGTTACCATGAGTCACTAAACATAGAAGTAAGGGCTTATAAGCACACAAGTACTGGGAGTATTGAAAGGATGATTACATTTCCTGCCAAACTGTGATTTTGTGGTTTTTTTTTAATTTGCTATTCCTGCTTTAGGCATGTGGAAAGAGGAAAGGCAAATTGCATTGTAGATGCAACTTCAGCCTTCAATTCAGCCTTAAATAGAGCTTTTGAAATGTAGGTAATTACTGATTACATGGAAGATACTATTGTTTCTTGGACAGAAAATACATATTTAAATTGTTGTGTCATTTTGCTTGTCCTCCTTTAAAGTAAGGTGGTGGCTGTTCAGGTCAAATTTATAGAAAACTTAACACATCTACAGAGAATATTGACATTCAAAAGTTATTTACAACATGAGATGAGGAAGAAAGCCAATTTTGGTTTGTTTTTCTTTTTTTTTAATTGTTTCAGTTTTTAAATTGTTTCATTTTTATTGTTGGTCTTTTTTTTTCTAGTGATGGTGATGTGTTTTGTTTGGTTTTGTGTTAAGGTTAAGTTAGGGTTAAGGAGTTATTTGTTTCTGATGTTAAAGAGTCAGAGTTTTAAGCTGTTCTTTATAAGGTGATTTTAAGATGGAGTGGTGAGAAGAAGCAGAAAAAAATTGCCAAACTTCTGATAACATTATGGGAGTCCTAATGTTGTCTAATGTGCCTCTGTTATCTTATATATTGTCTCTATTTCAACCTGAATAAGAATATTTTGAGGAGATCAAACAGTGAAAACTACTTAAAATTCAGTATGTGTTCCTGAACAAAATTGTAAAGTTTTTTTACTTGGTTTTTATTCTAAAATAATGAACCTTATTCTTCTGTTCAGTGGTATTTTTCTCTGATATTCTCTTTGGCAAAGCACATAGGCCATCAATCTTGCATTTAGCAGTGTGTCACAGCTTTATGCAGCACAGTACAAATTCAGTACAAATGTTATCTTCCTCATACCAGATACAATGAACCAAGTGACTGCACCTCTGCAACCACGTATTTGCAAGTGGAGAAAGAGCAAAGTAACTATTTATCACAATATATATCTTTATCATTGCCTGTCCTAATAGCTTCTACCTCTGTTGACTGATTATGAAAATTTTCATTGGGAACTATGCTTTACATCTAAATTCATCTCTCCATGATGCTAAAAAGGGAGCATGATATTTTACTGGTTTATTATGATAAACATAGATGAGGATTAAAGGCCTTGGACTTTCTTCAAAATGAATATGAAGACCAAGGTGCTTAATATTGGAGAAAAGAAATAAAGGGGGATTCACAGTCACTGTATAGCATTCAAAATTTAGTAAAGCAGAAGTGCCTAAATCCTCACTTGTTTGTGTATTTGTTTTCCTTTTGGCAAGAGTAATATTTTCTTAGGACAATAGCTACTAATTCCCCTTATATTTTGAAAAGATGTAACTCATGGACTTAATTTCTGCCCTTCACCCATGGCAAAAAGAAATTAAGTTTATGAATAAATGTTCACCTGTAGTGAATAAATAGTGTTTAAGTTTCTTCAAAATGATGTAACACCAGGGAAAAGCTTGTGGTATAGAAGGTCAGGGCTTCATTGAAAATTTAATGGTGTAATAGATAGTGGTTAACCTGGTATTGCTTAGAAACCTGCCTCTTTTTATGATGAGCTAAGTACTAGCACCAATAATAGTTGTAGCTTTTGCAAGAAAAAACTTTGTTATGAAGGAAGTGTCTACTGTGAGTGCATGTCTGAAATATAAGCAGTTATCTACCAAATGATCTTGAATAGCATGTGGCATACATTAATGTATGTTACATTCATTCTCCATAGTTTGTTATTTTCTTGATGCAGAGCACATTTTTTTAGGATAAAGGTGTAGAATGGAAGAAATTATTAATATTTTTTTCTCTTAGAAGCCTATTTTGAAATATGCAATATATGGGATATTTAGAAATACATCAGAATGACAAGAATCATTTTACATAAAAGAAAGCTATGGAAGTGTTGTGGTTTAAAGCCAGCCAGTAGCCAAGCACCACCCAGCTGCTTCCCTATTCTCTCACCATCACAGCTGGGGAGTGAATCAGAAGGAAAAAGGCTAGAAAACCTGTGGATTGAGATAAAGGCAGTTTAATAAGGAAAGCAAAAGCCATGCACACAAGCAAAGCAAAACAAGGAATTAGTTCACTGCTTCCCATGGGCCGGCAGGTGTTCAGCTATCTCCAGGAGAGCAGGGCCCCATCACACATAACAGTGACTTGGGAAGACAAAGGCCATCACTCCAAATGTCTCCCCCACTCCTCTTTCTTCCTCCCACTTTATATACCAAGCATGATGTCATATGGTTGGGAATATCTCTTTGGTCAGTTAGGGTCATCTGTCCCAGCTGTGTCTCCTCCCAGCCTCCCATGAACCCCCAACTTCCTCACCAGTGTGAGGTTCAGCCCTGTGCTCAGCACAAGTCCAAAACAGCCTTTTACCAGGCACTGTGAAGAAAATTAACTGCACCCCAGCTGAACTCAGCATAGGCAGTTACCTGCTTTTCTTCTTTATGATCATTTAAGTACCAGTAGTTTCTTTGCTACAAGCAAAATTACTTCACCATCTTCAGCAAAACTGCTTTTGTGGTGAGACTGTTCTTTGAAATCTTGTCAGTATGGGAAAGTTCTCTGCTTGTAGATAGAACAAGTATGTCTGTCTGCATTCATTTAGCAGGTCTATTGTTTCAAATTTTGATAAGTGTTGGCAGAATCAGCTGATATATGAGCTAGATAAAGTAGCTGTTAGTGGTGTGAAACTGGAACACCATTATACTTTGAGAGCTTAATATGTTGCTTTACTAAATTGTCTTGTTGAGTTACTGTAGTTCATAGGCAAATCTGATTGAACAAAAAGTGGTAAGCTTTCATGTAAACATCAATAAGAACATCATTGAGGGTCATATGTAAGAGAACAGTTAAAAAAACCTGAAAGTTACACATCAAAATTCTTAAATGGCCAAAAATGCACTAAAGTACCTGTAAGGCTGATTTCTAGAGACGCATCTCCAAGTTGCACAGGAATTAGGCAGCAATCATACATCCATGCATACCTATGCCTAATCCCAACCTGACATTCCTAAACCCAAACAAGCAAAAGTACTTAATTCATATACCTCATTTTATTATCTCTTAGTGCTGGTTTAGTTTGGTATCCCAGGTCTCATACAGCTGAATTTTGTGCCACTTGTGTAAGTCCTTTTTGTTCGATAGCACAATACTCATCCAGTGAATAGTGTTCTTGTAAGCTGAAGGCTTACTTTTGTTTTGTTTCACTGCCAAATTTCCAAGTGTCATTCTTGTCCCTTCCATAAAAATGAATTAGATAGGGAAACTGATCTAATCCAGAGAAGACTTTCTAATGGTTTTTCTTTTTTTATTGTAATGTACCATGATGTAAATTTTTTAGTCCATCCTTTCATACCATAATTTTGAGAACATAACACTAGTTATGTTAACACGAGTTATGTTCCCAATTAAAGTATGCTCTAATTAATGCTGAATTTTTTAGGGATTCACACTGAAATGATGTTAATTTTACCCAACAAACAACAAAATGACAAGGACTTTTAATATGAATTGGACAAAATAATTTTAAAACATTTCTTCTTGATAAGATGTTTTCATATAATATTTGGTTAGATTTAACACATTCAGTTTAAAAGTTTATCCTTTAAAAAAGTTTACAAAGAAAATTATATAGAATAAAAATTTCTGGATTTGTTTGTGGTAAAATTCTAAAGGTAGATGACATTATGTAATCTATAAAAATATTTTTATTTTTGTGATGTTTGTTTGGGTTTTTTAAAGTGTTATTATAATGCCAGAATATGAATGACTATGCTTATTAGCAGGAAAAAAAATATCATAATGGGATCTTATCAAAGAGTATGGAAAATATCTGAAAGATCCTGAAATATATAAAATATTGACTCTCTGGAGGTAAATATACTTCACAGTATCATCTATTTTTGCTTTTCCTGCACTTCACTTTAATATTACGTAGCACCTTCATATTAGATGATTTAACAGAGATTTAACCAAATATATAGGTTTGCAGGTCCAAAAGTAAATATGGCTTTTATGCTCTTACGCCTTTCAGAAACCGCTTGTATCATCACTTTCCTTGTCCCTTATGTCAGTGTGTCTTGAGGGGGCCAATACTGTAATCTGAAAAAGATGCTGCCTAAGGACTTTAGTAGCTATCAACAGAAACACTGCAACCATAATATCAAGTTATGCACATTTGATTTTATTAGGTTCTAGAAGAATATTTAAGAATTGTGAAACTTTCATAGTAATTGCAATATTTTAAAATATACTGCTTCTTGTATTGTCTCATTGGTTTCATCATGTTCACCTGGGAGAAATTGTTCAAAAATAACTGTCTTGCAAAAAAACAAAGTGGAAGTTTTCACTTCTGAAAAGTTAGAAGTTTAAATGAGGGTACAATGAGCAGTACTTGAGCAAAGACATCTGTGTAATGCCCTTAATACTACATAAGTGGGTAGTCCTGACTAAAATTTTTTGCTTCAGCAGAATATCTTTAAATTCATAATTATAAGATCTTAAAGAAGCATTTATGAAAAATAATAAAAGGAAATTAATACTTCAGACTTTTAGTGAATACTGTAATCTAGCACACATGGAAAAAAAAATATTTCCCTCATATCTACATTCTGTATTATGATTTCTAGACTCTGAACAGAAACTCTTCCTGCCTCTTTCAATACCAGAAAAATCAAAAGGGTTGAGTTACTACAAAAATGACACAATTGTTCCTAATATAAACATTTGAAAGGATAGTGAAGTTTCCTTTGGAGAAAAAAGTATTTTTTGATACAAAATTGATCTTTTCCTATCACTATGCTAGGATTGTGCTATACAAATGTCATATAGCTTATGCTGTATAACAAAACAAAATTAATGATTTCTTCTCATGCAGCTTTGTCATTGACTCGAAAATGCTAATTAGTTAATAACAGCTTCTCATTAAAGACAATTTTCAGGAATGGAAGAGCCAAGGTGGAACTTTCTTGATCATCTCAGAGCTCTGGTCATACTATTTTAAGGAGAATTTGGACCTAACTCATCTGGTATTTTGTTATCTTAGATTTTCATGACTGACAGTACACAAGGAATAATTAGAGATTAGGGACACAGTTTTCTTGTGTTTGAGTGCTGGAAATAGTGAGGATGAATTCTTATGCTATTCTTTCATTATAATTCTGTGGATTCTGCATTTTCTAGTAGCAGTATAATAATATATTGTTTGAAATAATAAAAAAATCAGAATCTCAATTTGAATGCTGTGACTTTCGAAACACAGTTTAGACTGGAAAAGTATTGTGATAGAGAACACACATTCATAGAATCTGAGCATCTGGTCTAAAACTTCTCTTCTTCCTCTTAAGTGGTACTCAATTGTTAGCAGACAAGAAATTTTGGATTCTTTTTCAGAATATTAATTTCAGATAAGTATGTATTTCTGTTAGACACTGATAAAATATTGACCTAATTATAGCCTCAACTCTGAACTCTGATATCAAATACAAGTTTTTAGCTCAGAAAATTTTCTGTCACAGAAAATATTCATATAGAACTTCATCTGGGGAATGTAAAACATTGCAAAGAATGCAGGCTAAATCACATTTTCTGTCAGTGGTGCCACAAAATATTCTCAGGGGTAAAACAAAGAAATCAGATTCAAATATATTGCCTGAAGCTGGCTGGAGGAGAGCAGAAGAGTCTGAAACTGTTGGAATTTATAATACAGCATAACAAGAAGATGAGAAGAAAAGATATGATTAGATCTCTTACTGCAAACCTCTGATCTTTTGCTTTTGGCAATGGGATATCTCATTACAAGTACCTTTAAAAACCCCCCAATGCTGTGAAGGATACATAATAGTTTTATAATGGGAGGTAAAAATAATCAGAAAATAAATTTCTGGTTTCCCCTTTTTTTGTCTCTTTTTAAAGTCTTCAGAGGGGATCAAAGATATGAACTCTAACATTATAAAAGAAAGAGAAGTTCAACCACAGGTATTCCAATTGGACATTTATTCAAAAAAGACTATTTTTCTTAGAAAAGGAAAATAGGCATTTGTGATTTCTAATTTCCTTTGGCTGCCTTTGAAGATCCTCTCTTAAACATTGATAGACTGTGGGGTGCCAGCGGCCTCACTAGGAATGAAAGCTTTCATTTTCTGGTAATGAGCACCAATTGACAAAGAATACTCACAGTATCATGTTTGGGTCCACTGAAAATCCTTACTGTGCTGTCTTTTCCATTGTTTGAAAATTGATTCCTGCACAAGTATTTTCTTATGACTTTTCTGGTTTAGCATCCAAGGCTCCCTGTTCTGTACTAAGCTCCTACACAAACTGTCATGCTTTTCCTCTAGCCAAATGCATGAAAATACCTACAGACCACATGGTCTCCTGATGTGTAGAGGATATGGAAAATTAGTTTATCTCTTTTAACTCTGTCCATGCTACAATTGTTACTGGGCGATGATGAGAACTATTTTTGTACTCCCCTCATGCTAGTCAGGTACCTTAAATATATAGAGACAATGGGAGGAAGTTATAATAAAGCAGGGAAAGATAAAATAAAAAAGGGTCATAATTAGAGTAAATTAATCACTCTGTATGGAATAGGGAGATTCTTTTTTATCTCTGTCACTAATTTATTGAGGAGGGCAGTCAAAGTGCTGCATATTCCAGGATACACTTCACTTTATGTCACAAATAGTAATACCTCTTCCTATCATTTCTTCTTTCTTGTTTCTTTCAATTTAGTTGCAGTATTTGTGTATTCAACATATTACCTTAATAACATTAGAATAAATGCATTTGCTCAAAACTCATGACAAAATATACAGTTGTTTTCATTTTCTTGGTAGTCAATATTAATGAACATTTTACAAGAGGTGAGTTTCTTTTAAAGAGATACCATGACAGAGAGCTGGGAAGTGTTTTCCATTCGCGACATATTTCATAAACAATTTTTCCACCAAATACTATTGAATATTAAACCTGAATACATATATTTGGTAAACAGCAGCAATAACCTTAAAGCAGGTGATGAATTTGCACATCCCTTTGTCTACATATCATCAAACCTATAAAGTCTTTTGTGAGTCTTGGGGTCCCTTTAGTAGATGTTGTAACCATAGGTCTTATTTCTGCTCCTTGGAGCAATTCCAGTTTGGGTAGGGTCAAGGACATGTACCTTGTCAGGTTCTGTAGTTTTTACTGGAATTTCATTAGCTAAGCCTTCATTCCCAAGGACCTTCATTTCAGGAAAATGTTTCATTATTGGTACACTTTTCCTCATGATGCCTTAGCATATTTCATTTGGAAATTTTGGGTGTGCTATACAGAATTACTTTATTTTATAAAGATTAATCTAAATCATGTAGATAAAGTTTATTGGAAATCTAGAATTTCAGATTTTATTCCACATTTCATTGTTGATTCACTTTTGAAATGTCTTTGTTCCCTGAAATACTTTAAAATAGATGTGAACCACTTATGAATTAGGGAGTATCAGCTCTTCATGTAAATCAGCATTCAGTTGGATTTGAAGAAAAACATAATTCAAGTTTTTTGAAAAGTGAGACATTTTATACTGCTATATGTATTGATCAGGAGTAGGAAAACTCCTATAAATAGGACTTTCCATTCCTAAGAATATTTGAATTATGTGGCAGACTGAGGGTCTTATGGATAAATGCATTATGCTTTCCCCAACTGCTAATTTCAGAGCTCCAAATGAAGATGCAAATTTATCTCTTATAACTTATGAGAATAAATACTCTGTATTAAGTCTTACCATGCAGTGGTAGAGGAAAAATAGCTTTTTTCACAGTTGCAGTTATAGGTGCAGATTACTAATATTAAGAAAAATGGAAAAAGTGGAGTGAGAGAGAAAGAAAAAAAAGGGTAAAAGAAGCTACTATGGTTTAGGTAGCTGGGATATAAAACATGAAAATTCAGTCTTCCGTGTGCTTCTATAAACTCTTTACCTATTTAGATAAACTCATTATTCCTCCTCGGTGTGAATTCATGGGATATTCAAATAATAATTCCTTACTGCTACACTAATGGTGTACTAGAGGACAAAAAACAAATTCCCTTCATTTGCTTTCTTTTTTCAAGAGTCTCTGTCTGAAAAAACATGTACAATAATGTCAGAAACAACATCTCTCAACACTATTCTATCTATTAAGCAAAAAGTTCAGTAACCAGCCGAGTGGAAAATAGAACTAATTCATTCTAAAGATAGTATTTCCATAAGGCAGAAAAGACAGTGTAAAGCATCACTGCAATTAAAGAGGATCCAGTTTTCTTTGTCTTCCTTTCCAGTGAAAAAGCTTTAATGGTATTTCTCCTTTAATATACTTACTACCCTATTGCAAAATCAATATGAGAACATAAATTCCACTTTATAGAGGAAGAATTCTTAAGAAAATTCTGCCTACAGGGTGTATCCAAGTTGCTATCATCCTTTTATTGATGTGAACAATGACACTCTGCGGTTCAAAAGTGAGGGAGGAGAAAATCACTCTTCAGAACCTTCCCTTCTCATTTAACATCACCATCAATATATAAAAAAAGATGGAGTAAAAGTATTTCCACTCTCTCAGAAGGACCAAACTGCAGAAGAAAACTATAGAAGCTGTATAATTCTCCATTCAGTGTGTTAACTTTACATGAATACAAAGGTTTTTTACACTTCCCTGTGCATTCTGCTAATAGTTTGAACATGATGAGAGTCTTGTTTATATAGACCTTGTTTACATTAAGAGTAGCATGAATCTGAAGACTGAATTATTTTTTGAATGGTTTGATTCTCATTAGTAATAAAATTAGAAAACAAACTTTTATACAATAGTTTTGCAATAAAAGATTAAAAAGCCTATATTTTTTTTTTTCAAATTACCAATGATAATGGTAATTTAAATAAACCCTTAATTTCTTCTGGTGTTTCATCACAGACTTGTTTCAGAGACATCAGATAACTTTCATTTCAGTGAATTCCAATTAGAGATGAGCAAAGGCATTTAGAAGAGAAACAAGATTCTAGTGAATAAAAATATCCTCGTTATTCAAAACAATGTCTCCAGGCTCTTTGTCCCCTTCTCAGAATTGTAGAGGCTAGATAAGAATATAAAATGCTTTTCTGGAAACTTCCTCTATTTTTGAAGGACTTTTCATAGTCAATTTTGATATCTTTGTCAAAACAGGAAGCTCTTATTTTTGTTTTATTTCTTAGTAAGTGACATAGAATGAGAGTGATAAGAAAGGGCAAAACATTTGTGTTGTATTAGCTCTAAGTTTCATAAGACATGTTTACACTGAGAGTTTTCTAGAATGGGAGGGGTGAAGGGAAGAGGAGGGGCAGGCACTGATCTCTCCTCTGTGGTGCTCAGTGACAGGACCTGAGGGAATGGCCTGAAGTTGTGTCAGGGGAGGTTTGGGTTGGGCATCAGAAAAAGGTTCTTCACCCCGAGGGTGTTTGGGCACTGGAACAAGCTCCCCAGGGAAGTGGTCACAGCACCAGCCTGACAGAGCACAAGAAGTGTTAGAGCAATATTTTCAGGCGTGTTGTGTCATTCTTGGAGTGTCCTGTGCAGGGCCCAAAGTTGGATCTGATGATCCTGTGGGTCCCTTCCAACTCATCTGATTCTGTGATCCTGTGATTCAGTGTAGGAAAAAGCCTATAATTTCTAAGTGCAGGAAAGCTGTAATTATATATATGGTAAAGTCGTCCCATGTACAGCTAATTTATACTGTGGGGGAAAAAAGGGGGAGGAGTTACCTGTCACGCAGGGACAGATTTATTTCTTTTAATTTTATCTTTATTTTTGACACATTAAACTGTGCCTCTGCTGGGGGACTTTATTCATTTACTGATAATGCCGTCATGGTATTGGTCTAAACCATCACTGAAAGAGATTGCTTTCTTGTAAGACTGGAAAAACTACAGGAAAAAATGTGCTCTTGGAAGGTCTTAGAAATTACAAGGCTGAGCTAGCTTTCATGAATTTAAATTAGTGATGGGGAGATATTCATCCAGCAATAGCATGTTAATAAAATTGGTGCTAGTACATGCAACGTTAATTAAACACAAAGTGTCTGAAATGGGAGGTTTCAAGGCTCCCAACAACAAATGCAGTTGCACAGAGCTCTGTGAGAGTGTCAACTACTTTAATAACAGTTCTTGAAGATGGGTCTGACTCATGTGTTGGCTACCCTCAGTGCTGTAGCATGCAGCCCTTTGAAAGTCCTATAATTTCAGTTTTATCTTTTGTATTTTTATATTATCTAAACTCCAAATAATGTACAAAAACTATATAAGTGTTTTAATTACTTTTTAATTGAAAATCAGTGACAGAAGTCCCTGTAGCAATCAGGTTATAGAAAAAGCTTAAAGTCATTTAAAAGAACACAAGCTCTGAACTCCTGTATAATACCATTTTTGCTGCTTGTAATTAGACTTACTTTTGTTCTTCTGTTATCAAAATTAATTTGTAAGTCCTTAAGGGTATTGATATATCCCATTTCAGAAAAAAAAATAGTACATTTCACTGCTAAATTAATTATTTGAACAGACTAGTAATATTTTAGTAACATGGGTTAAAATACAGATACTACAGAAAAGTTTATTTGCAGTATTCTTGTAATGGACACAAAATAAATCACATAGTGTGATTTTTTTTCAGGGGATCAACATAGATCAAAATCTTTCAGACTTTAAAAACAACTTTGTCTTTACAGATTACATTTCTCCCATAAGATTTATGCATACCAGCCTATAGCTCATGTTGATTACCTGAGGGTCATAGATAATATTGATATTGTCCATGCCAGAGTTTAATACAGAAAAGCCCTTCAGCTTCATATATTGAAGACGCCAGTTTGGACTGTACTTTGACTGCCAATTTGGCATAAGAGGTGTTGGCAGGGTAGCATTTGTGATCCAAAACCATTGGAATGACTTGGGCAGTTTTCACAGCTACGCTAGCTTGCAGTTCAGTGAGCACGATAAATAGTTTATCTTGAGCTAAGCAAAAAAAAAAAAAAAAAAATTATAATTGTCTTGGGATTGTTCATTTCACATGGTACATTTGAAAAATGGCATTTTGACTAATTTATGAAGTTATTAGTTGTTACAGGAATTGCACATATTTAAGTGGCTCTTTTAGTAAATAGTGAAATTCGTATTTCCAGTGCCACAAAAACTGTGGCAGTGGTCCAGAAAGGTGAATTTATGCCTCTGAATAATTTTCTCTATCCATTTAAACTGCAAACACTAGAAATAAACTCTCCTATACAAGTGCCACTGGAACTTTTTCCAGGAAGAAACAGAGGCTCTAATTGGGAGTTGAAAAGTACAAGAAAAAAAATCTATCGATAATAGTAATTACAAAAATTGTTACAAGCTTTCAGGTGCTATGGATTACAGATTCAGTTTTTTAGATCTCTCCACTATCATGTCGATATTTGCTAGCCCCAAATGTTTATCACTCTTTAATTGTATGTCAAAATTAGCACTGATTTTTTCCCTCCAATCTCAAACTAAATCAGCACACTGAGAAATATCATGTGTTTTTATATCTTATGCTGTTGAGAGCAGATGTTCTTCCAAAGTTATTTAAAAAGAAAAGAAAGAACTGGGTGTGGTAAAAGTGAATGACATCTGGACGGATGTTATAATCTTAACAAAAATAAGCCTAAATTATAGAAAATAATTTAGTCAAAGATTTTTTAAAATAAAATATCTATAACAGTATAATAAAAGAAAATTTATTATGTATTTGCATGTATGATCTGTGTCTTTCAACAGCTGCTCTGCTGCTGAAATTTAGATTATAAGGCACTGAACAGTCTAAAAAACTACAAAGAGAGCAATATTAATCTAGAAGGTATTTGCAGGTTACTGGTGATCTTACAAGCAATTTTGTTTGGTTTGTTTTGTTTTGGGACTGGAGTTTGGGCTTTTTCTCACCTTATGGGTCCAGTTTTACATTAGAAGTTAATTTGTATGTTAACCATCCATTCCTGGACAGCCTTTTGTTCAGGTCAAATAATGAATTTGGGATCTCATTCATAAGTATAAACTCATGCTTAGAATAAAAGGCAAGTCTGAACAGAAAATATCAATTGCAATCCATTTGAAATAGAAAATGTCAAGTCCAACCCCCACAATTTAAATTCACAAGCCATGGCCGTGAAAAGCTGTGTATTTTTTTTCACTTGTACTGTCCTGACCCCCTGTCTATGTCAGGTCTTCTACTAGCAGTTAAAGAAAAGCCCTTTGGAAAGATGAATGCAGCATCACTGACTGGACAAGGAGCAAGGTATCACATGGTACACAACTTCAAAGGGTCTTATAGTACAGGATCTTGAAAGCAGGTTGGCTTTTGAGAATAATAATGAGAAAAAATCAAAGCTGATGCTGAGATGCTTCTATACTGATACAGAAATTTTAAGCCGTGTATATGAAAATTCTAATTAAAGTGAAACCTATGCATGCCAAATTAGCTGCACTTATGTAATTGAAACATAAGCCAGAAGACCTAGTTTATATAAATATAGAATGCTGTGGAAGCAAATGTAATGCCATTTTTAAGTACCTGTCTCTAGACACCTTAAACCACACTCCTAAAAATTCCTGCTCTCTCACTTGTACTACCTCTAATGTGAGAGCTGAGGTTGTCATTTTTTGTATGTACATACACCAGAGGGGTCACATAATGTGGTAATTATCAGGATGCATTTCCTAGAGCCACATGCTCCAGGAAGACCATGCTTCAGCTGGGAGGTTGGACCAGGCAACCCCACCAGTGCTCCCATCCAACCTTAACCATTCTGTGATTCTGTGTTTCTACACAGAATTGCCAGCTAAAACAGCCACTCAGAAGATGCAGATGTCCACAGTCTGTGGGCTAATAGAGGTACACGTTGATTTCTGAGTGGAGAACGTAGGCATTGTGTTGTGAGTTACTCTTCAACACTAAAAGGTCTAAAGAACTTTCCATGTCTATTTTTCTTCAGCAGACTCACATTTCGACTTGTCTAAACCAACAAGGGCCAAAAAGTTCAGTATGTCTAAATCTTCTATGCACCTAATACTTCCTGTGGTGCAAGGAAACCTTCCTGAAACCTCTACATACTTTAGAGTTGTGGATCTTCACTTTTGGTTTGTAGAGACAAATCTTGAAAGATTGAACACGCTACTGGAAGCAGTTTTTGTAGAATTTGTAAAAATTCATCTGAGCAATAAGGTTTTTCCTTTAACTTTCATATGTATTTTTATATGAATAGGAAATTAAACCTTTTATCTTAAATTATAGAGAACTAAATTATGCATTTAAACTTTCAAAACTAGCTTGAATGGTTAAGGATTCAAAGAATCTCTTTCTAAACATTTGAATCTTATTATTAATATGATCACCAAATAATTGTACTAATTGTCATGCCTACAAAGTATTTCAAATATTCTTATTTCAAACTCTGGTTTTTTGTAGGCTTCTGCATACCTCATGAAAAACTAACAGCTCAATTTTACCTCTTTTCAAACAAAGTAATTAAGAAGGGCACCAGAGAAATGTGTGATCTTCAGACACCCTTAAGCCTTTAACTCTTGTAATGTTCTTTGTGCAACAAGACCTTAAATAATTCTTAAAAAAATATAATTAGTATACTTTTCAAGCGTATCCTGTTGTCGCATAAAATAGGAGTGTACAGTTCTTTTCAGAGAAGATCTGCAGAGACCACCTGGTCTTTTCTTAAACTACAGCATTTGTTTCTACTCAGAATTCATAAATCCAATATTCATCACTACTCAGAAAGGAGTTTTTGCCTTCCGCTATAAAACAACAGCCAGAGAGGTGAAGTATGGACTTCTTATATCACACTTCAGGGGATACTGCAATTACACAACATGCAATTTTCCCACTGCATTTTTTTAAACTGATATAAACCTTCATCTTTTATCCATAAGGATTACAACTACTAGGTCAACACAGAGCTAGCTAAATATATTTTGTTTGTATATTTAATTACAGAATAGTTCTTAAGAGGGAAAGAAAGCATAAGAGAGGAGATATATAGCATGAGAAAAAAAAACAGAATAACTTCTTCTACTATTCTTCAATTTTTGTTTTGTTTTCGTGAACAGTTACTGGTTAATATAAAAACTGAAATACTACTTGGCTTAGGTACAAGAACAACCTGGGTAAGCATCCTGATCACTAGGATGGAGAGCTGTGATAATTTACATGATGGTTTTGGTTCTGTTTGTCTCTATTTGTGTAAGAAGAGTCTGAAATTTTTACTGCCAATCTCTGCTCCTAGCAATATCCTCTTGTAGAGCACATTATTTTGGAGTGCTAAGAGAGTTACCAGAGAAGAGCGGGAATCCTGCATCATTTCAGGCAAAGAAAATAATTGAGCCCTCATTTTCTACTTCTGAAAACCCTTGTGGTCTGTTTTAACAGGAAACCTGATCTTCTACATCTGTTCAGAACACACCAGATTGCCTCAAGCTACTCTGGTTGATGAATAACTATTCTATTCATTTTAACTGGATTTATAGAAGAAACAGGTGCGAAACTGTGAACACTAAGGGATGTCTGTGCATGCTCAGCATAGCAATGTCTTAGGCATCTGGGAAACTCTGGACATTACATGTGTCTGTAAACAGATAAAAGATCGTGCACAATGAGAATGGATTCATTTTATGCTGTGCAAAATCTTCTGGAAGTTTGCAGCCAACTACTCAGCGTTTGCACAGCAGGAAACACCCAGGACACACGGTTCTTTAGTAAATGGGTGGCTGAGCCCCTGTCTTTCCTGATGAACTGAAATGCAAACTGAAACTTTGTAGCCACAGGGGCTACTTGTGAGGAGGTGGATCTGGACCTGAAGCAGGACTTTAGCACCTCCAGAAACTTCAGCACGCAGTCTTAGATTCAGCACATCTGATGTGCTTCCCAGCTAGAGGCACTTAGAAATCTCAAGAACATTAGACACAAAAAATTAGTTAGGTAGTGTCTTTTTGCCTTTTCTTCTGGGAGACCAAATTACCTTTTAATGGAACAGTGGGTGTAAGTCAGTCCAAAATCAGTTTAATAACCAGTTATATGCAGGGCATGACTGTGCACTTTAATGTCAATAATTCAAATACATATGTCTGGATTAGAAATTTTTTAGAACTATTTTGTGTTGAAGATTTGCCAGACTCCTTGTTAGACTGGACATAGATCATATAATACGACAGAGATAATTACAAAAGTATGAATAGATATTAAATAGAATTAGGTGTCTGTAGTTGGTTGGTTGGGGCTTTTTGTTTGTTTGTTTGGGGATTTTTGTTTTGTTTTTGTGTTTTTTTAGTACAAATACGTATAATAGGTTATAAAAGACTAGCCTACCTTTTTTGCAGGTGATGCAAGCATCTTTAAATTATAGAAATGTATTGTTAGATATCATAGAAGTATTTTATGTCTGTGATGCTCTAATGATAGGTGATGGTGCTTTTTAAATTTTTGGGGTTTTTTTGTTTTTTTCTTTTTAAGGATGTTTTCTAGTTTTATTAGCCCCATTGAAGTATCTGGAACCCCCACTTCTCCCAGGTTCTTACAGGTTTACTGAAAAGGATTTTTGGCTTAATTAAAAATCAAAGAAGAGCTTATGATCTTTTTCCAGTTAGTTTTAACTAATGAGAGTATTTCAGTAACAGGAGCCAGAAACTATTGGGGAGTTTCTATATCCAACTTTATGGCTTAGTTCTTTCAAGTAGTTGATTTTTCCCCTCTATGATATTGCAAAGCATGCATAATTAAATGATTCTTTCTTTTAGGTGTCTAATATCAAAGAAGATTGATGGAGCTTTTTTAATGCAAATTTTAGTAATTACTGCACTTTGATACATATCCAAGCCAGCAGATAAACTTAATTAATTTATGTGTTTTTCCCTTATTCTACACTGTGAACAAATTTGGTTCTTACATTTTTCACTTCTAAAGTAAATGTTTTCCATCCATTCTCTTTGGGGTTTTTTTTGTTTGTTTAAGTGTCTTAAATAATCTTAATAAATTTATTTATTAGAGATTCATTTTCCATTTTCCAAAAGGCTAGTAAGCATCTAAATTGTATGGTTAGAACTAGTAGTTTTATTTGTATAGCATTTGAAATTTTTTAAGGTAAGTACAAATGTTAACCTATTCTAACTAATATGTAAAGATTAAAAGCACCAGTTTGATTAGATTGTCAATTATTATCTATAAGCAGTCAGAGCTAACAGATAATATAGGGATAAAAATGAGTTGGGAAAACAATAGAAAATACAGCAATCATATATTTGAAACCTTTGAATGTTATCAAACTTATTTAATTATTCCATAATTTATTTAGCTAAATTCAGGAAGAAATCTAATTTTTGATTCGTATAAATTGCTCCACTGTTCAGAAATACTAAAGGAATGAGCACAGTTGAGAACTTCTACTTCACAGTATTTCAAGGAGCTTTTGGAGGCAATTAGCAGATCAAGAGTAATGATTCTATATGAAATATGAGTGAACATGCAAAGATCATGACATGTTGAAGGAAAAGCTTGAATCTATTTGTAGTCTGCGAGGTAATCTGGATTTTATTGTGTAATTGCCACTTTTCTTCAGACTGTGACTGCAGTGTTCTTTTGAGGCTGACTGATGCAAATAGACTCTTCTACATCATTGATATCCAAATTGGTTGGTTGAGTTCATGGAAAAATTGTGTTTGAAGAAACAAAAATTGTAGGGAGGAAGACCCATACATTATACTTTTGTATTTATTACGCTTAAATGACATGAGCCATACATACATACATTTTCATCATACACAGCACCATGGGGCCAGGATGTAGGCCTGAATATTAATCCCAAATATCTCATTGTATCAGAACAGAACAGAAGTTTATAAATATTCTTTTCATTAAAATGTGAATATAATGTCCCAGTATTTACGAATGTGTCAACTATTTCTCTTTCCATTATAGGCTTTTTCATTTCCTTCAGACAAGAAGTTCCAAAACTCTGATCCTGAGAGATGGAATTAATTAATCAATAAATTTTTATCATAAATTTTACATTTAAATTATGGATAAGCTTTTAACTGTTCTTAATTTACTTGTTATGATTCATCATCAAAATACATGGCTACAGATGTAGCAGTTGGCAAAGTTTTTGTTCACTGTATAAAAACTCCATAATTTACTTTTGCTAAGTTATGAGTAAACAGAAAAAGAAGAGGCTGGAAACTTTTCTCTCTCTCACTTTTTAGGAATGCTGTCCCTAAAACAATATTAATAAATTTTACAACTTTTTAACTTAGTCAGTCACTTCTGTTCTTAATATCAAGGGCAACGCAAAAACAAACAACAACAAAATCCAAGAATTCTCAAACTAAAAACAAACAAAAAACCCTTAAAGGAGTAAAGTAGTTAGTAATGAAATTTTCTTTTGCAAAGGATTTAATAAGGAATAGTTGCCTTAAACATCTTGTTCTTTAAGACCCTGATGTTCATTGTTTTTAGTAACTGAGTGCTATTCACATTATGGCTAAAAGCATATATCACTGTGCATGAGGACTTATTTCAAACAGTTACGTAGGAATAATTTTATCTGAAGTGGATTTGTTACATGAAAGGAAAATAGGAATTGTTGTTTATATTATATTTCTTAGAAACTGAACTGTTTCTCCGTTCATTGGGTTTTTTTTTCTTTTCTTCTTTGACAGAATGAATTATTAGGTAGAGGTCTCTGCCATTTGCCTTTATGTCCTGGAAAGTTACATACAGCTCTTTGTTAACATCCAGTGATGCTAGAACCTGTTTTCCTGAGTTTTGATCTGTCCGGAAAATTGTATTTTGTTCTATACTTTGCTTTGTCATAAAATGTCTTTGGAAGCTGAGATACTCAGTTGTTTTGAATTTAGTATTGTGAATAAACCACTCTATAGAAGAAAAAAATTGATCATGGTTGCTAAATTTAGAAACTAATAGATTGTGGTTTATGTAAATGTAGAAATATGAACAAAATGTTTTATTTTTGTCATGAGGCCTATTAATTGTAGGTGAGCAATGTATATGATGGCGTATAATTTTTAACAGTCACTATTGATACTCTACATTTGTATTTTATCTCTTCATGGAATAAATTCATTTGTTCCTTTTAGAAGCTTCAAAAATATGTATCAAAGTCTCTAAATAATAATTTAAAAATCAGGAAAAAAAAAAGCCACAGAACTACCTCACATTCAACTAAAAAACCCCAAACCTGTAATTTTTCTAGTCTTCTTAGCATTCTAATTAAAGTAATGTATATCTAGTGAACACATTCAATTAGCTTCACCTGAATTTTTTTGTTCCTTTTAGTTTCTTCCACTAGTGAATGTACATCAGGTTGGAGCAGAGCTGGTGACTGGAACATCTACACAGGATCATTTACAATTCCCACTTCTAACAGAGTAGAATAATTACTTAAAATTCTACAGCAGTTTTTGGAACAGAAAATGGACTTTCCTTCTCATATGGATGTTCCAATAAGTGGCTGAAAAACACTTCCTATTCTCTAAGTTTGGCTTAATAAATGTGTAATTATTTTCTCATTAATGATATGGTTTCAACAAGCTAGAGTGAGTGTGTCTAGCACAGTGATACATCAGTTATTGTGCTTAATATGGGTTTACTTCCTCTCAGGTCAAATGGAGGAACTGAACTGGATAATTACATATCCTGAGCCATTGTGTAAATGTGGCTGCCCAGAGATACAGGGAGGGCTTTCTCTGTGAGGGCTGAGAGTAATGCTAAATAGTCACAGGCTTGAACAGGATGCTTGGATCTTCTCACGCTGAGAACTAAATTCTTCCAAGGACTTTCAAAGGGAGAATTGTGGGCTGCAGGGAAACTCAAATGTCAAGAATTTAGTCAAGGGTAAAAGGTGAGATTTTTGAATTGGCACTAAGGAAATATTTAATTAGGATGTATGCAGACAGGACAAAGACACCAACATTTTTTGATGACCTTGATACCTGGTTATCCTTGAATAAATGTTGTTGGTTTTTGTTTTTTTCTTCTTATTCTTCCTTTTTTTTTTTTTTTTTTAAATGGGGTTTTTTTTTTTTTTTTTTTTTTCTTCTTCTCCACTTCCTTTNTTTTTTTTTTTTTTTTTAAATGAGGTTTTATTTTCTGTTTTTTTCTGCTACTTCTCCACTTCCTGTTTATTCTTTTATCATTTTTTAATCTGTCTGTTAGGGTTACAAAAGTGACAGGATATTAAGAAGTCATGATTTAAAAAACTACAATAGGTTTATAACAGGCATGACTGACTGTTACTAAGCCATCCTTTATGTGCTAAATGGACTCTGCTCTATTAAGCACTGAAAATACAAGTTTAGACACATTACAGAAGCAGACCTACATTTCAACATCTTACCGCTGCAATTAATTCTTACGCTGAACAAAGGACCTTTTTGTTGAAAATGCCTTGTGAGAGAAAAGTGGGGATAGGAGGTAAAAGTTTCAAGGTGACTGTGGCATTTAAGAATTTAAAGCCAGAGAGCTGTCATGCCTGCTTAAATGCCTTATCTAAGTCAGATCATCTCTTTACGTTTGGGGCAAATTCATCCCTCAAACAGAGTCAGAAGGAGTAGATGAAATTGATTTTTTCATACTCATCCAGTCAACCCAGGTGAGCAACCCTATTTTTTTAAAATATTCTTTTGATGTAAACTAGCTTTGTTTTGGTGGAAGTTATTAAGTAAAGCAAATTATTTCTATAAAAAGTAGTTGTAATATAAATATGAGATAAAACATTTTGAAAGGCCTACCACTGAAATATAGAAAGCCCTCACAGATTTCCATTTTTGATTCACTACAATTACATATTTTTTCTTTCATCTGTAAAGTTTGTTTTGCTCTGTAAAACCCATGTATATGGTGTCTCATCAGTTTCTACAGCACTACATACTTTCATATTTCAATCTACAAGTCTCAAAAATATAACACAAAAAGGATCATGAAGATTAGAACAACATTAGGAGTATGCACTTGACTCTGAAACATGCAATTGTATCAAACTACAAGATTAAATAGAAGCACACTATCCTGCAACATAAGAATGTGAAATGTCAAAGAAAAAAAAGGATAAAATTGACTTTCAGTAGTGTATGATTTTTTAAAAGATTGATAGAAGATTGTACTCAGAAGTCACTGAAATCAGTAGGAATCCAGTATTAAATACTTCAATCTAATATTTCAATAAGTCATTGGCAAAATAGGATTTTTCATTTCTATGGCTTCTTGCACCTGCTGCTCTCTCTTGAATGCTAGTGATGCTATGAGTGGTTACTAAGGAAACAGAGATCCTTGGATTTAATTAAGACTTGTCAGGTAAAGCTCTTTAGGTTGTTTGACTGGGTTTTTTTTAAGGAAAAAAAACAACTTTGAAAATAATGTAGCTCAAAATCAACCTGCACATATCTTGCTACTGATAAAAGCTCCCAAACAGATTTAAAATAACCTGTAGCACTTCACTCTTATTCGTTTACTTAGCAATGAAAATGGCCACTTCTAATTTACTCCTCATTTTGCACTATCCTTTTAAAATGAAAATAAACTATATATAAAGTAGCATTTGAGGTCCATTTAAAGCCCATGTGTGTTGTAGCTTCTATCACAGTAGGAAATAATATCTGCTTATAGCTCACCTTGATAGCACTATTTCACATTTCACTGATAGCTCAGGTTCCATGATTTCATGTTGAATGAGTTTGTTATATTGAATAAACTTTCCAAGGGGACAATTATATGGCAGCAGAATTATTATCTGTCAGAGGTATCCATTTCCTCCTCTCCATGGTAGGTAAGGGTTTATATGATGAAATAAATGTGGCCTGAATGAGTTCTCAATAACTGTGGAGCTATTGAAAACTGCTTAGACTGTAAAGTTGACTGAAAAATCACAGACAAGGAATTTTAGACAGGAACCTGTCCTACAGAAAATCATTAATAACATACTGAAAAATGTGGGAAGAACAATGTTCTTAAAGGGAAGAGTTTTAAATTAATTAAGGGTTTTTTTCATTTGGATGTAATATGCGTTTCTTAGTTATGCATCATCAGACAAGCTGGAAAATGAGTTCCTGTTATTTGACCTTTTAGTCTTTCTTTTTGGCACTGTTCTTCTTCTTAGTTGTTAAAATTAACTTTCCAGGCAATACCAAAAAATGTAATCAAAAAAGAAAGGATGTATTTGATTTGTTTGTTTGTTTGTGATTTGGGAGTGTGTGTGGGTGTGGTTTGTGTGGGTGTGTGTATACTTTATTTTTTCCCCTGGTCTTTTTGTCTTGATGGTCTTCCTCTGTTATACCCTCCCAAGGCTCGTTCCCAAGCTTGTACAGTTCTCTTTTTTTTCTTAGGCTAATCTTATGTTTCTTTAACCAGGTGCTGTTTTTTCCAATGCCTTGTCTCTCTCTGTTTCTACCTTCCTTGGCATTTACTGCAAAACTAACTTTGACCTCAACATCCTCTTCACTCTGATGTCTTAATTTTATAGCAGGCACTGATAATTAGCATTAATATCTTAGGAAAACCCAGGAGTTCAGAAACATGAGTAGTTCTATCCAAGGAGCAGGTAGAGAACCTAAAATACTAGCATGTTAAGCATCTGCATAGTCCTGTTTTGTGCTTCTCTTTTTCTTAGATTTGTTTCTCTTTGATTTTTCTTTGAATTTTGCCAAATAAACAAGCCAAAAATGCAAATAGAAGATATTTATTGGTGTGGAAGAGAATACAGTAATACTGTTAATTTAGGCCATCATTTTTTTTCAGATTGAACTGGATTTAGGTGTTTATTTGCATCATCCATAGATTCATATATTCTACCATGTCTACATATTTGAATGCAATTTACCTTGTTACTTGGATTAATGCACTGCTAGAGTTAGACTGTATGAGACATCAGCTTACATAGATATTATTTCCAGTGACATTCATTCCCATTTCTCAAGGTATTTTGAAAGAGTTGCTTTAGGATTTGATGCCATCACTATGTGACAAGATACTGCTCAGAATACAAGGAATTTCACATCGGTTCAAATAAATTGGATCTTAATTAAAACAGAATATTGGGAAGGAAAGAGAATGTAGGTACATGAAGTCCAGCATGATTTATGTCTTTAGTTTTACCTAAGGATTTAATTTTAGATGAGTTTTCCAAGGTAAGTGCAACTGGTTAAGTTTAGCTATGCATTAACTTAGAGCTCTGCTGTCACACAGAAATGTAGACTCATTCAGGTTGGAAAAAACTTCTCAGATCATTCCATGCAGTGTCAAGTCCACCATTAAATTATGTCCCATCTAGTTGCACATGCTGATTTTGGCGATTTTAGTTAGTGATTTTATAACACCAGTAAAAACAATGGGTCTTCCAGCATGCTGATCCAGTACTAATAGTGAGAAATAAGTTGCCCACAATAGTCACTGTTAATGTTATACTGTGCATCAAATTAATACTTTCTGACTCTATTCTGCCCAAGTTCTATCAAAACCATTATCAACTAATATTTGAATGGTACCTTAACATTATAAGATGTGCAATAGGAATGTGTCGTTACTTAGATATATTGACATCACTGATGGTGCAACAATCCTGAAAATATACATTAATTTTGAAAGACAATTTTAGCATAAATAGCAGTTAGAAACAAATCTTTCTATATATTTTTTTTCAGAGACTAACTGGATTGTCTGATACTGATAGTTTTAAAACTGTAACTCTACTAGAAATTGTAATACAGCTTCACATATGTAGTATTCCTGTTTAAAAAGTTATTAGAGTGTTATTTAAAGAAACTGATGTGTCAAATGTCCTGGTTAGAAGGACCCATCAAAATTGCTACTAGAAATCTGCCATTTTTATTAAATTATTAGCACTTTTGTTATGCTTTGTTATGATTTCTTATGATGGAATATAATTAGGCTCACACACACAATTTTTGAGCTGATGAGTGGATACTTCAGAGATGCCAAATACATAAACCTTAAAAACCTTCTCAAAATTTTAATTTAGTTTATATTGCTTTTATTTGTAACACTGTGCTATTAATTTTCTCTTCATATGCAACTCTCAAAAATGTTTCCCAAAAAACCAGAAATCTGATTCACTTGTAAATGTTTTCTTGAAGATATCTATGATCACATGTAATTTAAATACTCCTCCCTTTGAGTAGTAAAAGGCAAAAGATAAAAAAAGAAACAAAACAAAACTCAACAAAAAATTTAAAATAAGTTGCAGTAGCTTTGATTATAAGTTGAAGGATAAAATAATTTCCCTCATATATCTATAGGATTGGTATAATGAAATATGAAGCTTCTTGTACAGTATAGTTTTACAAATATTTGTACAACTTTAAATGCTTCTTAAAGAATGTTAGTATGGAATTTATATTCTGTTTAGTGACTGCACTGCAATGCAATCGGACAGAAATATTATCTGCACTTTATATGTAATGGCTTGTCCAGGGATCAGGATGCATATACATATTTCAATCCTAGCCACTCTTTATCAAAGATGGACTGCTCCATATATCTTTCAAAAGGGAAGTCTGAGAGATTCTTTAATAACTTCTCGAGTAGAACAAGACCTTATCATGTAAATAATCCTGTAACACTCCATTCCAGATGCGTGGCATAATTCAGTTTGCTGCGTAATAAAAGTCTGTTCAAGATACAGGAGAAATAACCTAACTGCTCTCTTACTCATAAGCACAGTAAGTACCTGGCTTGTAACCTTGATCCTTGCTATTTTTTGCTCTTTGAAAATGACTGTGACTGAGCAGCATTTCTCTTGCAATTAAAGGTAACCTATCGTTTAATAATCTTTCTTGTTGTCAAACAACAAATACTCCATCAATTTTTAATGTTCTACAAGCCAGAGTCATAGAACTGATCTAAAATATTCCAGAGGTTGGTGGTAAATATCCTCTTTTCAAACTGGCATCCTGTCATACTAGGGATCCCCCAGGGATTGATATCGGGCCCAATGTTCAATATCTTCATAAGTGATCTGTACAACAGGATCGAGTGTACCCTGATAAAGTTTACTGATGATACCCAGTGAATGGGGAAATGGACACTTTGGAAGGGAGAGCTGTTCTGCTTAAACGTCTGGATAGGCTGAAAGCGCCTTGTGAAATTCAGCAAGGACATAGTGTAAAGTCTCAAGCCTGGGAAACATAACCCAGGAGTGCAGAACAGGCTGGGATTTACCCAAATGGGGGCCTGGGGGTGCTGGTGGACAAGCTCAATGGGAATGAGCAGTGCTGCTGCAGCACGGAAAGCCAGCAGGATGCTGGGCTGCATCAAGGGCATCACCAGCAGAGATAAAGAAATCATTATCCCTCTCTATTCACTGCTGGTCAGTCCACACCTGGAAGACTGTATTCTTTTTTTGGTCCCTGATATTCAAAAATAGCTGTGGACAGGCCAGAGAAGGTCTAGAGGAGGGCCATAAATATGATCAAGGGGCTGGGAAGCCTACCATGTGAGGAAAGGCTAAGAGAATTGGGTTAACTGGCTTTGTTCAACCTTGAGAAAAGAAGACTGAGGGGAGACTTTATAACCATTTTTCAGTATTTAAAGGGAGGCTACAAAGAAGATGGAGACTCCATTTTTATGAGAAGTCACAGGGAAAAGAAGAGAGATAATAGGTGCAAGTAACTCAGGGAGAGATTCTGACTGGGCAGAAAAGGAAAATTTTTCACAATGAGAACAATTATCAATTGGAATAATCTGCCCAGGGAAGCAGTGGATTCCCAATATGGGACACTTTTAAGATTAATCTGGACAGAATGATAGGCCCCCTTTTCTAGATTGTGCTTTTGGCAAGAAAAGCTGTACCAGATGATCCTTGATGTCTCTTCCAACCTGGTATTCTATGATTTTCTGATTCTGTGATTCAAATAAAATCACATTACAAATTACCTTCCTTTACAATCTCACTCAGATAATCTCGCAATAATAAACTTTTAAAATATAATCACCATACTTATTTTTGGTATTCACAGTTCGTATTTTAGGAGTATTAATCACATTTTATGATATTGTATTGCATTTCTGCGTATACATGTAGACAATGACAGCTTACTTTCCCATGTGCCAGATAGTAAAGTAGATCAAAATGTCATGTATTTATCTTAGATTGCTTAGATCAGTCCACACAGTCGTAAGTGTATACATTATTTATGTGGGAGAGTAAGATTACAAATAAAGACTACTAATCAACCTGTAAGAGAACTGCTGTTTTTTTACATTTTTCATTCTCTCATAAAATGAAATCTCAGGCAGTCGGCTTTTGTTTGTACTGACATAATATACTACTGGCCTTAGTACATATATGGAGACAATGAATTGGAACTCACATTTTAAAAAGAGGAAAATAAGCTAGGAAGTGGGGCAGGCAAGATGAGAGAGGCAGACAAGATGAGAAAGGCATAATTGCATCAACATGTGGGACCATCAATGAGCATAACTGACCAATGAATGTCAAATACTGTTTGCTCGCTTCACACAGCTACTGCATTGTTGTAAAATTACAAAAGACTCGGAGTCATAATTTCTCATGTAGAAATAGAAAAATTGAGTCTCAATAGAAGGTATTATTTTATGGAAGAAAAAGTGCCAGGGTATTTCTTGTTTGGATTGGATGTTATTTCAATTTCAATTCTCTTTCTGCAGAGGAGAGAAACCCCAGGAGAAGCTTCATATTGGAAGGCCTTTGCTACTTCCCATATGATTTCTTCCTATCCCTGTTATTTTGCATGACCTTGAATTGGATATATCCCATTAACAGAGGACTGAGAATACAGCTTTTTGTGTATCAACCTTCATCCATTTTCCTTAATCAACAAGATTATTGGTATAATGATCTATATAAGGGGAAATGAAATTCATGAAATAGAAATACAAAACTTTCTCAGTTTTGTAAAGGCTGGTGGAGCAGAAATAATAGAAGTGGCTATTCTATTATTTTGACAATAACATTTATTCTTTTCTAAATGAGCTTAGAAGACTGGGTTATTTAAATTTATGTTAAAGAAATGAAGGTACTAAGGTTTTTAACTATCAGTGGAGTGAAATGACCAGTCAAATAAATATTGTTCTGAGAATGTATATTCCAAGCAATATGTTTTGAAAATATTTTAGGTGAATAATATTTGTTTCTGCATAAGGTGAATGAACAACTTTTTATTAGATAAATATGTAACTAAAAATAATTATTTTTCATATATTTCATAATGCAGAAGAAAATTATCACACTCTATATATAGGCAGTTGTATACAACATTTTATCTCCACAGAGGTTTGAAAAATCTATATTGTTTCTATCTTAATATTTGTATTGTGAATGAATCTTGTTCTTACCTCAGAGCCTGAATGGGGTTTTAGGCCACAGAATCCATGCACAGACCTATAGCCTTCAGTTTTCGTGTGATTCTAGTACATGAATGAATTTTGTAGAGAGAGTATGGGATTTTATTTATACAGCTCTCCCAACAGTAAATTCTTGTTTTGCTCTTAAATTCTTGGTGTCTGAAAGTTTCCAGACTTGAAGAGTAAGCATTGTGCATTTTGTTTCCAAAGTAGTTTCCTAGCATCTAATGCATATTTATAGATTTTTTTTTCTGTTTGTTTATAAAGTCTTTATCAGGATTAAATTCATTTTTCTCACATGATTTTAGATACAACCAACAGCTCTGTATATAGACTTCACCATTATGCTCAAAATAAGCAGCACTGCATTTTTAATTTGAGTGTTTAGAAGCTTGGGTACATAAATTTTAAATAGCAGGTGTTCCCTATTTAAATGTAATCTTAGCTTCCTCAGATTCTTGCTTTCATTTGATATTAAATTCATTGTTGAGACTGTATATAAAGAGAAGCCTTGGGAGTGACCATGAGTGTGCTGGCTACCTGGATCAGGTTCCTTATCAGTTTATGCCTGAAACTGGCTATTAAACCCAGAATAAGGTTACAATTGACCTCATAGTTGTTGCTTCCTCCAAATTTACGTTTTGACTTACAAAAAAATATCAATATGATTAGGCAACTGCTCACATTGCTGTAGTCTCTGCTAATGTCATGTCGAAAAGAAATGGAGCAACTTTGAAAAATTTGTAACAAAATCTGTGAAGGGAAGAGTTAGTTTTGTGTTTCATAATACCTGTACAGAGTGTAGAGGTATCTCCTTATAATGTCTATGTAAGACTTCTACTAAAGAAAACATTATGTGGAATTAATTGTGTGAGCAGCTATCTCCACAGCACGTGTGTTCTGATAACATCACTGAGAATTACACAGCAAAGGAACCCTTTTGGTGCAAAGATGCCTCAGTTTCAGCTCTTTGGCTTCGGTCCTGGTTCAGCTTTGCTTCAGACTCAGACATAGTAAGATTAAAGGAGCTCAAATTTTCTGGTAAAGTTTGGAATTTTGATTTTAATGCTGAGGTATTTTTAGGTGGAATCCTGATATTTAATTTCAAATTTGTTCAGATAGGATGCATTTGTCTATGAACGAAAAATATTGTTGTTCTCTTTGTTCTTGATTTTTGCATATGAAGTTTACAGAAAAAGGCCACATTTTGCACATCTTATTTCTATCAGCATATGCAGATAGATAGATAGATAAATAGATAGATATGGGATTTTTTCCCACACAAACCCCATTAATTGCCTTGTTTTCTTCATTCAGCCCTATACCTACAATTCAGACCAAAACTGCTTCAGTACTAAGGTACTAATTAAATATTTCAAGCATATGAACAAAAAAATATCTGGAAAAGTTAAAAAATACATCTATTGTACACTTTTTCTTGCTGATGAAGTGAACAAGGTTGAAACAGGCAATGAAACTTTTTTTATACTGTTTTCTACAGCATGAACAAAAGTCTATATCAAATGTATTTTAAAGAAAAAAGTACAAAATCAATCTTGCATTGAGTTTTCAAAGGATAATTATGTAGACTAAATTATTTTTTTCCCTTTAGCCATCACATTCTAGTGGGAATAGAAACTCTTTACATGAAGAGTTTTATGTAAAATACCTTCATTTCTTCTACTTTGCAAATCAAATTTTTGCATTCAAAGTCATTACTAGATATAATGTATGCAACACAAAAATCATGCATTTCTCTCTGAAATAATTTAATATTTTCTACACTTTTTTTTTCCTATTTTAGACACAAAAAAACAGGCATTAATTGAACAGACTGTGAAAAATTTTTCACGGGTATGGAAAATTTCCTCTGGAATAAAATCACCCTGACTACGAGAGTCATGACCATGTTTATGCCACCTCTTGCTCTCTCCTGGACTACAATGAAATAGGAAGTATTTTCCCTGAAGAGATGAATTCAAATCTAAGGACTCAAGTAGAATAATCTATTTTCTTACATTAAGAGAGTTCAAATTTGACCTCTGTACAGCAGATACTAGGTATTGGAGAGGAGAAAGGGAAGGGAGGTAAACACCAGATGGCTATGTCTTGTTGAATGCTTAAGTTTAAATTACTGTATATCAAGCTGGCATCTTTTTGCTATGTTAAGTGAGGCAAATTTACTGTAGAAGGGCAAACTCACAAATGAAATGTAGTCCAATAATTTGTCACATCAATAGAGTTTTTAATTGAACCAGCAAGGACCTCAGATGTGTACTGACTGTGAAGATTTGATCATAAGGGCAACTTATTCTCTATTTCTAGCTGTTATCCTAAAAGAGCATACAGAAGTCCTGTATCCTGTATCATCCTTACACTGATGCAGGATTCTAGCTGAATGGTTATACAGTAAATGAGTTTTGAATAGAAAATTTTGCTTAAGCAATTTATGTTTTCATTGTTTACTCTATATAGAGTCTTATCCTTTGGATAAAATATTTCAGTATTAAAATATTCACTGCTTGATGGTGAAATCGCTGACTTTACAGATTTATAAACCCAAGCTACATTTTTGTTTATTTGCTTTTTTTCTGATGTTTTTAGTTGTTGGGGTTGTTTTTTGTTTGTGGGTTTTGTTTGTTTGGGGTTTTTTTGTTTGTTTTGTTTTGTTTTGTTGTTTTTGTTATTTGAAGCATTGTATAATTGGGGTGAGATATCTCTGCTAAATTCTGTTAAATACAACTATGATAGCTGTTTGTACAAAGCCCACAACACAAGTTGCATGTGAAGCCTGTGCTAAAGCATGGAATTTGTGCTGATTTTTGTCACAGGAACCAACAGGTAAGGCTTGTAATTTCTCCCAAAGACATTTGTTTGGCTGAAACATTTTTTTACCCTGCAGTTCAAATGGAGATTGTAGTATAATTAGCCATAAGATTTATTTTAAAGTAGAAAACAGGAAGCTAATTTGTGTAGCCAACTCTGAAAAGAACTAAATACAAGCAAAATGTTCTAGTGCCTAGGTTGAATTTCCAGCCCACACTAGTCCTTATATCACCATAGATATGCTATCATTAGCCCCTAGGATAACTCAGATATGTCTACAGAAATGATAATCAAAGATCTGAACTGTTAGATAAACATGTCATTAGTCACATTGACCTGTAATAGATGCAATTGCTGTGAAGCTAATATTATGACCAGTTTATGAATATGTTTTTCTTGGAACATGGAAAAGTATAATATAGCCTGTATTAATGGTGTACTGCATGCACGTGTAAACATAAAGTTACTTGATGAATTTCTAAAGGAAGTAGAACTAATATACCGTGGGTTGAAAATGAAGAAGTTGCTAAATGACAATAAAACGAAGCTATTGCTGTGTATAGATATCATTTGTCAATGTCTTGCTGTATTGGTGAACAAAGTTTATAGCTGATGATTGGTTTGGTTCAGATTGGAGTGAAATAAGTTGGTCCTATTCATAAACATTTTGATGTGTTGCAATATGGAACTTGCACTGGAATTGCATAAATCAGAATAGAGCAGGAATTATCACACCTCCCAATGTCCTTGATAGTGATGCAGAGCTATGCAAGTAAAAAGAGGTTATAGAAGAGAAAGGTAAACTTGTTAAAAAGTGAAAAATAGTTTGCATTCAGGGTCATTTATTGGAAATTATGAGAAACTCTGCTTCTCAGGACTGCTCCTCTCAAAAATTTTATTGTTTTTCTTGAACATGGCTGAACAATAGCTTTCACTTCTACTACTAAGGTGTAAATAACCTAAGTATGAAGTATTATTGCATTTCTATTAAAATGTCATAGTTATGGTCAAGATGAAAATAATAACCTGTGCTCCAGTTTTTCTTCTCAGTGTATTTGAGATGTTTCTTTCTCTCAAAATCCTTCATTTATTTTAAAGGCAGAACAATCTTTGTGAAACTATGTGGTATCTAGATGCTGTATAAAAGAGTGCCAGTCAATTACTAGCCAATGTTTTAATATACTCTTTGCAATACTATTGCAGTTTATTTAATTAGTAAGTTTCCATTTCATTGGCATTTTAGTGTTTCTTTGATTTATCTAAGGAAGGACTCTTCCTCTTCTCCTGAGACAATGGGAATTTCACTGAGTTTTGAAAAGGAAAAAAAAATTTTTGTCTTCAGATTTGTCTTTATAATCACCAAGGGGTTTTCAGCAATCCTATCTTAATTCTGTTGCAGTTGTCATGTACAGATCTTCAAATATAGTTACAGCCTTTTCGTACTTCTGTAAGAAACAAAAAGAGCAGTCACGTTCTGAGCTATTTTGTCATGGTTCCTCTAACAGCAGAGAAGAAAAGCATTTAAATGTTCAAAACAACCATTCCCTTCTCCCTCACTGCTTTCCACTCTTTTTCTCTTCTACTCTCCCTCATTGAAATCCAACATTGTCAACCTTTTTAGCTGGAGGTTAGAGGCTATGTGTCAGCCACAGGTGAAATATGATCCAAAGCAAATCTTGCAGTCCAGGTTTACATCATTTCATGACTATTAGTCATGATGAATGGTGCTAGAATAATTTGTTCCAAAATATAGTCATGATTGTACAGAGTTGATACTATTTTCAGTTGCTGTGAAAATCTTTGTTATGATAACAGGTTTATGACATTTCACATTTGCTGTGATAACTGTCAAAACTGTTATATAGTCCTTGAAAGATAATAGTAAACAGAATTACCTTTGATTTTGTTAGCTTTTTGAAATTTCATTTGCTAGTGACAATTTTTCATGATTACTGCTTTAGTAATCTGTAAGCAAATACAGAAAAAAACAGGCCACAAAATGCAAAATATTGAAAAGGCTAAAGTAATACATGCAGACTGCAGATACCATAGTGTCCCTTCAATGTTAAAATTTAAGTTTCAGTTCCTATGACTGAGGCTACACTCCTGTGAATGTTCTATCTCTAACACCATGTATCAGGATACCCTATCTGAGAATTTTTTTTCTTTTTTTGTGTCTTGATGCCCTTTTCTTTGCTTTCTTTCCCATGCACATGGTATTTTGAGAAGCAATAGTAGATGATAAACTTGTAGTCTGGATAGAAAGACATTCAAGAGAGCCAGAGGGAACTTAATGAATTGTTTTAGGCCTTTTGCATCCAACATATACTCACATGTGAGTGATAATCTCAATTTGTCATGGCTGCAATACAGAAAACTTCGTGGATCCATGATGCATTCCTGTAAAGAATAATTATGACTTATGTGAATTGTAAAGATATGACTGAGTGCAGTCCAATATCAAACAAAAAATGGATTGTAACATTTTACAATCTTTATACTGATTCTGTTGAAGCCAAGACTGTCCTTTTTTGGAATATCAAATCACTGCTGTTTCTTGTATGTTTTTTTCATTTTCTCTTTTTTTTCCCTTATATTTCAAGATTTCTTTCTTTTCTGTTGCAAGATCTAGTAATATAGTCAGAATTCTAAAATTGTAGGTCACTATGTATATCATTAATGTAATTATAGCCTACTAAGTTGATATTGTTCATAATTTTCCATGCTTGCATAGCATCAGACCTTCATGTCTGATATTGCTGGCACAGTGTTTGACGGTAGGGACCCAGGGAATTCAGAACAGAATTTAGCTCATCACTTACCATTCTTTAAGTGATATTTTAGTTATCAGTGTGAAATGAGGTCTGCTTTAGTAAATGGCAGCAGTGCTCTGCTGAAGACATAATTAATGTCTGTGCTAAAATACCTGGGGGATGAATATCACTATCTGGGTACTAGATGCTGGCTTGTTCATGATATTTATTGGTCTTCTGTCTTTCATTTGCTTTTGGTAACTAGGATTTCTATTGTGCAGCTGCAAGATACTTTGGAGAGTCGTTGATTTACCTTGGTCTTTTGTAACAGAAATTTATTGTGAGCCATTTTATGGCTTTTGCTTGTTCAAGTGGAATACAGATAATGCAATCTTATCAAGCACTTGGTTTCAATTCCTAATCTTTGTCATAAGTCACTAGAACTATAAGGCTTTGTGGGGTTTTTATTGGTTGGAGGTTTCTTAAGGATTTGTTCAGCCTTCTATATTACAAGCATAATGTCATCCAAATATATATTTTTTATGATAGTGTTGATATATGATAAAGGTTTAATGGGAATGAAGGTGAGAAAAAAGAGTATTTGAGTGTGGAATCTTGCAAATCCATCATCTGTCATGTCCCCAGCTTGGTTGCCAGGAAAAATTTTCTGTTTTCTATTGCTGAGTGTTTTAGTGATGAAAGAAAAAGTGAATAATTGTGATTTCAAACACAGATAAGAAATCAAGAAATGTATTTCTTATCTTTTTACTTCTCTTGGTCTGTATTTGATCAATGCCCCCATGTGATCACATGAACAGCAACAGGATTTAAATCAAGTTTGCAGAACTGGACATCATCCTGAAAGACTGAATGAAATTACATGGAAAAAAGAAAGAATCAAAATGAAACAAAAAGAAGAGAGAAGAAGCGGTTTATCAGACTTTATAATTTATCCTAAAAGTCAGTATTCCCTATCCAGTTTTCTTTGGGTAAGCCTAGGGATATTGTTCAATAACTTGCTATTCTTCTTATTAAAGCAATACCGCATTTTCAATTGATCAACAGTGTAAATATTTCCCTAAAACGTAAATAGATATTGCAATTATTTACTTTGTGTTGGCTTTCCTAAAGATTGACAAATTTAATGTCATTAGTTAGCGGGAATAGATAGAAACCCAATGCCTGTTTAAATGACATTCCTAAGGATTTTCAGATATCAGATTTTACTAAATGTGCAAACTGTTGTGCATTATAACAGGTTCTTACCTACATTGCTACTTTGAGTAGTAGTCTAGTTTTATTCTACAATGCAAATTAGATATTAGGCACATAGTAAACTGTCCTGAATACAAGAGTAAATACTCATTGTTAGCATCAAAAAAATATTAATTTGTACCTGAAAATAAGTATTCTAGTAGATGCTGACAGAATTTCAATCCAAAATTATGTTTGGGATGTGGAAGAGCTTCATTATCCATTTCTTATTTGGCGTAAAACTACATGGCTTCATAGCTTCACTGGAGCTGTGTTGGATAGTCTGATGATATCTACTTCAGTAGGAAACTTTTTGTGTGTTACTGTGAATTCCTCTGAGAGGCTGTTAGGCATGTGACACTCCTTACATTCCTTACAACAGCAAGTCTCAAAGCATTAAAAAAATGACTTTGTTAGGGACACTATCTCTGTGATGGATGACACCACCTTGTTCTTGATGCTCATAAAATTGCAAGAAAAGCATTTTGAGTCACAAGATTTATCATTTAACTCACAAGATTTATCATTCGTCTGTGTGTAAAAAAAGATGTGAACAGAAGAACTACTTCATTAAGGTCATAGTCCAGCAAAGTTGGTAAGCAGACATTAACTTAAAGCAGCTGGGTAGCTCTACTGATGTTAATTTGGCTTCCTTACATAATCAGGTGTTTAACTATTTACTTAGGTGAAGGACTTAACTGCTGTATCTTTTATGTATTCCTCTTGTCCAATTTCTGCATTGGAATGAGAATGTAATTACGATGAGAGTCAGTCATATTCTTGTCAATTAAAAATTCAAAGGAGTTAGTTCAAAGGAATGCAGGAAGTGGTCCTTGATACACCAGCTCTTTTAGTTTCACATGCAAAATGCTCACCACAGAGCCTGACCCAACCTGACCTCAGCCATGTAACCTCAACTAGAAGGAATCCCTTCTCCCTGGAAGAGATCCCACCCTTCCTTGCTCCCCTCCCATCCCCAACAAATGACATGAGGTGGTATGGAATAATCTCTGGGTCCTGGCTATGCCTCCTCCTGGGTACTGCAAAAATAAGCAGAACCACGTCTCTTCTGTCTGGCCAGAACCAAGGCAGTAACATCCTTTGTTCACAGTGATTGTATAAATAAAATCCCCCTGTATCTATTCTGCATAATTTTGGACAGAGACATAAATTAATAAGAAAGTTATAAATCTTTATTACTAACTGCAAAGATTATTCTTTGCTTTCATTTTGGTCACATTTCTGATGATGATTTTGTTGGAGGATGGAATACTTCAATGGCTGTTACCTGGTAAGAACAAGAGGCTTTTATACTTCAGTGCACATGAATTGTCTCACAGCTTTATCATTTTACATAATTTTTACTCTTAACATACTTGTATGCTTTTCAAGATTCTTAGACTAATAATGAAAAAAATCTCATTCCTAATTATTTAAATTAATATCTCAGTCCCTTTTGTATGGAATCTCTCTGAAATCTTGTAAATAATTCTCATATGGTTTAATAGGACTCACTCAAGATTTGTGGATACTAATAGTTATTACTCAGATTTTAATTTTATCCATGCCTATGAATTTTTATGGAAAATAATGAGTCAAAATTGTCAACCATTATCACCCATGGATTAATTTTATGCGGTTTTAGAGTTTTGTTTGTTTTAAAATAAATTAAACAGTATTTCAGAAGAAGAAGTGCAATACTTTTAACTGTTTTGAAGGAGAAACCAAAATTTGGATTTAGCTTGATTATGGCTGAGGACTGTATTCTTACAAGCATCCTTTTCCTCTGGATCTTCTGCCCATGGAGGAGGCTGCAGCAGAAGAGATTCGGGAACACCGTGATGGTCTCCTGTTCTTCGGAGATGGAACAGCCTCCTTTGCCCTCACTGGCCATCCCCAGTGAGCCTTGCCTCCAAGACTGGCTTCTGTACTTGGCCCAAAGGAGGGGCAGGAGTGCTGCCAGCAAGGGGAGTCCAAGGAGCAAGCAGCCCTCGGACACTGCATTCCCATCCCGCTCTACTCATGTTGGACCAGGCTGGGATGGCAGCACACGGGAGGGAAATGGGAGAAAGGGCAGTGCTGCGGCGCTGGACTGAGCTAGCAGCAGGAGTGCAGAAAAGGCCATAATAGACAAAACATAACTGATCAGAAATATGGAAATACATTTATATGAAAAAAAGATCCTTCCCCACCTCCCCCTCCCCAGCTGGCCCAGAATTTGTGAGAAGGGATGTAGGAAATGTAAGAAGAATGTATGTTTTGTACACATATCCCAAACAGCAAACGCATTTTTAGGTATGTCTTAACTTGTACATTGGAAGTTTCAGCAACAACCTTTCAGGTTTATAGGTTCCTTAACAAGACAGTATAAAATTTGAAAATAAATAATGAGCGCATTGAATATACAGAAATATTTTTGTGCTCTCTCTAAGAAGCTACTGGAAAGCAAATGGGAATAAAAAAGAGCCCTCTTTGGTTTTTCAACCTTTCCTTTGAAGTGTCATTATTGATTATTTGCTACTGTATTCAGGGCAGTGCTCTTTATTGTTCCTTGGGTATACATATGTTTAATTGTTTCAATTACATTTACAAATTATCATTTAGAATTTTTTCCAAGATTCACTCCTCTTTTTTCAGATGCTTGTCTCGCATACCTCTGATGACATAGTTGTTTTCTTTGAACTGTTCTTGCCCTCAATAAACCAAAGTTATTTTTTGTCTATTAAAAGTCAACAGTAAAAATATTAAAATAAAATGCTAATAAGAATTTAACTCTCAATTGGTTCACCCTTCATTTTATCTGGAATCCTTAATGCCTTAATACACATTTCTCTGAACAATTGCTCTTCTATGAAATATCTTTGCTCAAAGCAAGTGTTTTTCATTGCTGAAAAGTTGTTTTAATAGTGCTGAGACTGCCCTTTCCTAAGTAGTCAGTAAAATGACATGAGCTGGTAAAGTACCTCTCAGCAGCAGATTCCCTGAAATCCTCTATTTAAATTAATCCCAGTGCAACTTTCAATGTTCTTGATCATTCTGTCTTTTAGGGCAAGTCTATTCTGCAGTTAGGACAGTCTGCTAATTAATGATATGAATTTAAAGAGCGTTAAATTCTTGCATGGAAGTCTCTTCCCTTCCCTCAAAGAGATGAAGCTAAAGCAGATTAACACTACCCGTTTTTTGAATGAGATAATCAAGGAGGTATTTAGTACATTTTATATTCACATCTTGAGTTACCACAGATTAATTTTCTTTAGAACGAAAATCAATGTACTTGTAAATTTTAAACTTTTAATCACATTATGACTTCCATAATTAACCATTTTTCTATTACTTTTAATTAAAAAGTGTCCCTAAACTGCATTCTCTATTTTATCAGTTTTGTTCCAGAGGGATATCAAGATGCTACAAGCAACCTTACTTTATGTGAACAATGAACTAGTCTGTTCTTCTTTCCTGAACTTACTTGCTTGTTCCTAAAATGTTTCATATCAAAAAGGAATAAAGTTCAGATAGTGATTGGATTAGAGAAATGCAGATGAAGGGTGTAGTATAATGGCACAGAAAATTGCAGTGGCCCAAAGGGTGAATGGAACAAGTATTACAAATAAAAGGAAAAAAATTGAGACTATTTTAATTAAAATCAAAAGTACAGACAATGTCAAGACAAAGATTATATTCAATGTCACTTTTATTAAGTTATATTTGTAATGTAGAATTTTATCATAGAATAAAGCTTTTAACGTATGATGTATATAATGTCACATTGGTCTGAAAGCAAACTAACAGAAAATATTATAGTGATGCATTATATAAAAAAAAAAAGCCCTCATTTCTTTAAAAAATATCGGGTCTCAGACATATTTCTCACTGGTGACAGGAGATTTTTTTACAGAGATATGCACAGACCTGGAAAGTATAACAAAATCAAAGAGTAAATGGAAATGCAAATGCGTTTTCCACTGAAAATGGAAGAATGGAAGTAAGCCCTAAGATAGGATAGAGAAAGGACAAAAAGAAAGCCGCTGTACCAACATGATTTTTCTCAGATATTTGTTATTGGATAGAAAGTTCTAGAGATGTGTTGCCACATATTAGCTTTGGAAATAGGTTTCTTTCTCTGGAGAGAATAAAATATTATGCATTGAACTGATACTGACACATCTATGTTTCTTCCTTTTTCTTCTTTTTTTTTTTTTGCTCCCTTTTTCATTCCTTAATTGTTCATGAAAGGAATGAATTAATTTAAATGTTGTTGCTATTTAAAAAATAGATTACTAAATTCTGTATATATTTTAGAAGCTAAAACAGCTTTAGGAGAAGAGATAAAACATGATTAAAATTGCTGTTTTAAAATTTTCTGATCGGGTTCCAATGTAAAGGGAATATTTGGATTAATGAATACGTTGGTAATTTTCCTCATAATAATCTCATGGACCCCTTTAAAAGGTGAAAGATGATGTATAGACATGGTATCAGAGTGGTTTCAGAAGGTTCCACTGCAATGGCCTTCCTGAAAAGGTGAGACCACATTTTATGACCCATACTGCTGTCTCTGGGTTTTTTTGTCCTCTCACTCTCCTTGTTCTTCCTTTCTAGATGGAACCTTTTTCTAAATTTTCAATAGGATGTTATGTAATTTAGAGCTGTAGATTTATAGAGAGAACTGGCAGAATAATGCTTCTAAGAATCCCAACTTTCTCAATCTGGTCAAGCATGGACAATTTAAGTTTCACTGAAATTCAAGGGGCAAGGAGAAGTAACAAGATACTACAGAATCAGTTTCCAGGGACAAGAGTAGTGTTTTGCACAACTAATAATTTGCATAACCACTTTCATTTTGTGGTTATAATAATAATAATTATAAGCAGAAGTCTTTAGTTAATTTAATTAAATTGAAGTAATACAACATTGTATGGAACCAATGTCATTTGGTGAAAATAAGTTTTCCAGTACTTATAGCTTATTCATCCATTGGTAGTAAATTTAGAATGTGCTGATTGTGAAAGCTTTAAAGCTGAATAGAATCAAAGAAACTAATTTTATTTCAAAACTCTTCTATAATTGTTCAGGTTAGAACGCTGAGTGAAATCTCTTTCATTCCCTCTCTATGTATTATTCATGAAGGCCTAAAACTGGCCCTCTGTGACCATGAAGACTGTTCTTTTAAATTCTAATGTAGTCCTATTCTTATGTACTGAATTATGGACCCATCAGATCAGCACCCATGGAGTGAAGAATTTAAGATGATTAGAATTCTTAATGATTAGCTCCACAGTGCAAGTTCTACTTTGGCTCATTTGTATGGAAAAATGCTTCTGATGCTCAGCAAATGCCCTACTGTTGTATTTTAATGAACTGAATTTTGCCTTCATATAGTTTTAAAAGTCTGCCACACCTCCCCTCCAGAATTTTTAATGGAAAAAGGAAGGAATGAGGATTAAAATTTTAGCATTCTTGTCTGAATTCAAGAAAAATTGCTTCTCTAAGGGGCCTAAGTATTAGGGACACATTTCCTTTATTTACAGTTGGTAAAAAGGGTATGTTCCTAAGTGTTTTAAAAACTCCCAACAAGCTAGTTTTCTATCATAAAATGGATATTGATGACCTGTTTTATTTAAAAAGCATAGACTTTACAGTATTTTATTTTTCTTCTTTTTGCAAAAAATGCAGGGTAATGCTTAATTTGAGGAGAAAAGTAGCATTTCTTTACTTATCAATTATTTTTCCGATAAAAATACCTTACGTTTGTGCTTATTAAAAGTATAAAAAAGATGATTATATATGTGTACATGAGGTTTTCTATGTTTAAATATATAAAATATATTATATATCCAAGTAATAGATTTAATTTATTTTAAATGTAATGTGTGTATTATGTAATTATAATATATATTAGAATATTCAAGGTAGGCTAAATGGCATAAGATTTTCTTTTTTCATCCTTTTCAGTTTTCCTATATTAATTAAATTATTTCTTTTTCTAGGTTTAAGTTTGTACTAAAAAAATAAATCAAATATAAGTTTTCCTTTAAAGAAAGGTCATTCTCTGAATGACTGAATCCACTTGCCCTCATTTATGTCAATGCAATTCTAGAGTTAGCTGATTTGCATCAATGAATAGAATAATTGACTAAAGCAATTGAAGACAAAATTTCTTACCCTAACCTTCCTAGAAGTTAGTTCAATTTTCCAGTGTTAGTAATTTTATGCCCCACATATACTTTAACAGTTAGAAATATTCAGTTAGGTGTATTTCAGTGACTGTGATTTCACTTCTTAGTTTCATTAAATTTTCTTTCTCTTCACAGTTTCTCCCTGCACCCACTCCACTTCAAGATTTAATCTATCCAGAAAGTACTGCTGCACCTATTGACTCACAGATCATGCAGGCTGTCAAATGTTGGATTCATAGTCAAGCTAGGTGTTCAATGCTTGCAGGGGAAGCAATCTTTTGCTGATATAAATAAATGCTGAATTAGGCATTCCTTTCTGCCCATGAGACTTATGCTTTTGTCCAGCCTATACACAGTTTTCAGTGATCAGATCATGCAATAACAGCATGAGGAGTGTGTAAAAATAAATGTGATGTACTTTGTGTAACTTGATTTTTGCTGTTCAGCACTGTAAAGCCGTTGGGAAGCTAAATATTCAATAGGAAGAAGCAAACTAGCAATGCTAAAAAGTGAAATAGGGGAAAATTACAACCTTCAGAAAATCCACCGAGCCTTTGGAGTTCTTGAATTCACTGTTTCAAAGCTGAATAAGGAAATAGTTTCTATGCAGAAAGTCCAGTGTGACTCCTGAAAGTAAAGAGCAATATATGAAGCACCAGTAAGTCTTTGGGTAGGGTTTTTATGTGAGCAAAGGGCTCTATTCAGTTTTATTGCGGTGGGTTGACCCCAGCCAGCACCTATGAAAGCACCCAGACAGCCCCCACTTCTGCCCCAGGGGGATGGAGGGGAGGGTCAGAAGGGGAAAAGCTGAAAACTTGTAGGTTGTGATAAAGACAGTTCATCAACACATGAAGCGAAGCTGTGAATGCAAGCCGAACAAAAGAGGAATTTCCTTCCTCCTACCCACCAGCAGGCAGATATTCAGACATTTTTGGGAAGTCATGGCCTTAGCATGGGCCACTGTTACTTGGGAAGCACAGTGCCATTATTACTAATGTATACCTCATTGGGTTTTTTTGAAATACCTACTTATAAATCCAGCTATTGCAGCATGAGGCTAAAAAGTTGATTCAAACACAGCTAAAATCTGGACACCTAAATTTTGGATTTTTAACCTAGATGTGAGTCCTCTTAAAGAAGATTAAGATCTCCTTCTAGAAATTGTATCAGTGAGAAATTATATTGACTATAAAAAAAATGTCACCACATAATTAACAGAAGAAAGGAGCAGAAAAAAGAAAAAGATAAGATTGTACTTAAACAAACTAAATATTTAAAAAGTTTAGCATGCAAACAAAAAGATTAGACATATATTTTCCTAATTTTATTTGCAAGATATAAAATAGATCTCATAAGCATTATTGGGTTTTCTTTCTCCATTTTCTCAAATCTTTTCCAATTACTTGACCAATTAAAAAACACAGTTCAGAACTAAAAATGCCATGCATTAGTGGGATTTTTTTAAAAGTGCTTATTTTTAGAGCAATGGGCTATGTAAGCTACGCAACTGAAAATTTTAGATGTCCACATGGAGAAAAAAACCCCTAAAATAATATCCTCAAGTTATTACTAAGCTATATTTAAAAAAAAATATTTCGCTACTCTGGATTTTATTTAACCTTTTTTGTACTGTCTTCTTTTTTTAGTCACATAACTTCTTTTGCCTTCTGTTTCCTAAACACGTCTCATTATAAATGATTTGTTGTCTCTACCCATTTATTTTTTATTGTTTTTTGTTTCTGTTAAGTGTATATTAGTTTCCTGTATCTATTTTTGTTTCCATGTTTAAGAAACTTGTTTCTTTTTCTTTCCAATTTAAATGGTCTGCGACGGTTCTTGGGGTGCAAGAGTTCATCTTCTCTAGCTATTTTTGCCTTTAATCTCTTCTCCCTCCAATATCTTTGGTTGTGTTTCTTCATTTCTCTGTCTTTCATTCTTCTTTCCACATACAGTTCACATACACATTTATACAGATAATATCTCTTTTTTTTTTTTTCTCCTGGATACTGTCTCTGTCTTTCCCATTTTGTTTTACTTCAGATGTGTTTTCCTGTGATTGCTCTTTTCACTAACAGATAGATCATGAGATTGTATGTTGAAAGTATTCAAATTCCAGTGACCCTTTTTCAGTCTTGTACATACTGAATACTAAATTGATTCAGGTCTTGCTCTCAAATTCAAGCTCCAGTGGGATTCTTAAGCTGCAAAATAAAGAACAGAACCTGATGGAACAGCTAGCTGAGATCTGAAATATAAAGAGGTAACCTTTGCAGACAGCCTATTTTAATAGATATTTTGAAATATTTTTCTGTGATTTTTTAAAGGAATAGCATGCTCATCACAGTTCTACAGCTTAATATCTCGATGCAGTAAGAACAAAAGAGACACAGGATAGGCTGCTATCTATTACTTTGTCAAAGGCAACTTTTCAAAAAGATGAAATGTCTGAACTCTGTGGAAGTCTACTTTCAGCTTTACTTTTAAAAGATGAGATCAAGCATCTGCCAAAATACATTATTCACAGTGAAAAATTTCCCTGGTTCTGTACTGGAGATACCTGGAGGCCTATATCTTCTGGCAGTGTTACTGCAGCAGCAGGGCTGACAAGAGGGAAGGGTTATTTACAGTCACTGGGAACAGCTCTTCCCTGACGATGGGCACGCTTTTGAAACTGAACTTGTATATTGGAAAACTGAGAATTTCCTATGCATGCTTTATCTCAAAGGACAGCAGGGAGCCGCAGTGAATATTTTTCTTTCTCTGAGTTTGCTATCCAGTGACACGACCTATTTACTTTATTGTTCTTTCTTAAAAAAAAGAAAAAACACTCAAAAATCCCATCTAAAAACAAAACCCAATTCCCACCTAAATTGAAAAAATAAAATCATTAAAAAATTAAATCTACATATCTTCTACATATCTTCTAATATCTTCAATAAGCATAAATTTACCTTTTTTTCTTTTCAGTGCAGAAAAATTCAGTGAGAGGGAATAGACCTCCAACTGTGTCTAAAGTTGAATTTAACTCTTGGCTGTGGTGGACTTTCAAAATTTGAGAAACAGGCAATATCTATACATACTATTAAAACATAAATTTCCTCCTTCTCTTATCACCTGTGTGAGGTGTCATCTAAGACCCTAAATTTCCAGGAATTTGTAGAGAAACCTAGAGACTGAATGTAACTAACTACTCCAAATCCTTAACCATTTGGGGAAGAGTTAGCCATTGAATCCTGCTCAGGTTCTTATGGGCAGGTCTGGCAGTTCTAGAATGGTCAGTCCTAGGCTGGTCTGACAGCCGAGATCATGCCTCTTAAATTTTAATGCTCTGAAATTTGTTTTCTGGTACTTTGTTCTCACTGGCTATCGTCAGATTTTGTTTTTTCAAGAAGCATTGCTTGAATATCGTTGCTTTATGTTGAAAAGACAGTAAATGCAGTATTGAATTTGCTTAGTAATCTTTATATGTTGATTACACTTGAGGACAAAGTCATCTTTTGTGCCACTTTCTATACCAAGATTCTTCAAAATATTGACAATTTATATCCTAATTTTGTCTATCTGAAATGAAATAGAAGATGAAAAAAGCTTTCACACAGAGTGAGCACAGTTAACATTCCAATGGAGCCTCTCTGTGAATACATGAAGCTGAGTAGGATGGAAAATTCATCCAATATGTAGCCTTATTATAAAAAAATAAAAATATACATATGAGCTTTTTGCCACACAATGATGCCCTTCCTATACTTTAACACCATAATTTCTTTCTTTAAAATAGCAACATTTGTCATTACTTAAAAAAAAAATCCCAAACACCATGGCATAGATTTTGGAATAAGAACTCAGTGTTAATTATAGACTTGAGTGTGCTTTCCCTGGTGCCTAATGATGTGATTCTTTACATTTTTTTCCACATTAATTAGTATTTACATATCTTGTCTTTTTTTTTGTGAACAAATAATACTCTTAGTAAGAATTGAAATTGACAGCCTATATGTTATAGAATGTAGTGTTCATTTTACAGAAGCAACATTGTAGCTTTAAACATTTTATAGGTATCCTACAATCATGTATTACAGTGTAAATTTTGCTCAGGAATATAATTTTCCTCACATGAAGGTTGCTAGGCAACAGGACTCACAATATTTTTGTTGACCACAAACTTAGCTCTGTGTGTTCTCTGAAAGAAGAACGCATTTTCATTTTTCTCTTTAAGGGAAGGGAAATATTAAGTTTAATCTCCTTGGAAACAGATATAATAATAATAAGACAAAACTAACAGATATTTATAAAAATTTCTTTGCTTAAGATACACTGCCTTTACTCCATAACAATGCTACAAGACCATTATTAATGCGAGAAGGGCTTGGTATCAGGAAAATGCACCTTAAGTTTATGAGCAAAAATTTATTGTATGTTTGACTGTTTGTACAATCTGATCTTTCTGAAATGCTTTGTTCATCTAGTGTGGTGGAAGAGAAAGAGCAGCTTTGGATTAAAGTATGGTTATCTGTTCTGGAAAAACCTGTTGAAAAATGTGTAGGTAAAATCACCCAGACATATATAGCTTTTAGAATTACCTCGACCCAATCCCCCTGAACTTGAAAACTTTGTGGATCACCAAATCCAGAAGTGACCCCAAGCTCTGCCCAGGCTCTGCATGGGATCTTTGACAAGAGTGAGATCTGGGCTCCGCGTGGAACTGACCTTTGTCTTCATCAGCCGCTGACTGCTCCTTGCAGATACCCTTATAACACCTGTTACAGGACAGGACATTTACAGACTAGCTGACACTGGAGATACACTTTAAGATACATCATTTAATATGTAAAAGAGAATCTTTTTAGTACATAAAATGATTTTGAGTAAGGTTTTTTCTTAGCAATAGGAGTAACTTCCTATAATAGCAGATTTTTGTGGTTTTTTGGGGTTTTTTCTTAAGTATACCTTGAAAACACTGCAGTTTAATATTTTTGAAAGATAATTTTGTTTGATACTTTCTGGATGCATAGTTTCAGACTAATACGTGTGGGAGTATTATGATATTTTTGTCAGTAGATGATTTACAAGTAGATATGTTAATGTGCTGTTAATACCATGAAATATTCATACACTGTAACTAAATATAGTATAAAGGAATAAAATATACTAAAATATATTAATATTATAGAGAACTTAAATACAAATAATACTCCCTATGCTGTATAAATTTAAGCAAACAGAGTGAGTTGTTTATGTATTGTTTTCTAAATACAGCATGTAAACACTTTTCACCAGTTTAGTTCTACAATAACTGAAATGTTTTTAATTTTTAGGGGTTTCTGTTGTATATATGGAATATTATATACCTGTGTATACCAAATTTAATACTTCTTCAATAAAGCATTTATGTTTAATGTATGTGTAATTAAAAGGCTATATAATTTTAGAATGTTTACTTGCATGCCATGTAACGTAAGTTTTATGGCATAAGTGAAGCCATGCCAAAAATCATATGCAGAATCCTATTGGAAGTGTAGAACGAAGCAGGCATATTCTGCTTTATTGAAATTTCCAGAAAAATAGTTATGTTTTGTAAAAAGTTCACACTTGGTATCTCATGAGTGAAGAAGTATTGCAAATTACTTTGAAAAAAGATTAGCTTGAATGAGGCATAGGAATAAAGCAGGAAATTGAGACATATTTACAATGGTTAGAACTAAGAAATTAATACTAATATTTTTGGAAATACGCAGAGATTATATTTAAGGTTCTACTTCTTGTTGGAGATGAACATGAAACAAAGATAATAAATATAAGGCAAACTTTTGCATCTGGTTAATAAAAATAATTTTTAATGCACTACAGCCACAGATGACTTGCAAGAGTAAATTTCACATTCGTGTATGGGTATTTCAAAGGTTGCATGAAATGAAGTTTCTCTTCTGATCCATATCAATTTGTAAAGTAGGCAATTCAGCTTGCTTTACGAAGAATACTCTTATGAAGCATGACAAACTCTAATTTACCAGTAAAATCCATTTAAATTAAAATCAAAGTGTAATCTTCATACAATTCACTACTTGTACCATAATGATGAAATGAGGTCAGATACCTATACTTTACATTTTTGTACACTGAATTTTTTCAGCCATATTCAGCAGAAATTATCCTCAATGCAAAAATGACAAGAAGGTCACAGTACCTGATTTTTTACTCTGCCAAATTGTTCAAGCACAAAACTATACTAGTGGCCATTTGACTGATTTGTCTGAAAACTGCTGGTGTTTGTGTATCTGTATATGACTATACCTACCTTCCTCAGAGAGGGAATTCACCTTTCCTCCTTCTCTCAAATTTGACTCTAAAATAATTTTAGAAAAAGTGCACATTACTGTAAGAAGACATTCTGGGATGTTTTAAAATAATCTTATATTTTTTAAAAAACATTAACTTATAGATTCATGGAATGATTGGAAGTGACCTTAAAGATCATCTAGTTCTAACCCCATGCCATGGGTAGAGACACCTTACACAGGTTGCTCAGAGTCCCATCCAACTTGGCCTTGAACACTTCCAGGGATGTGCCATCCATAGCTTCTCTGGACAACCTGTTCCAGTGACTCCTTACCCTCAAAGTAAAGAATTTCTTCCTTATATCTAATCTAAACCTACTGTCTTTAAGTCTAAAGGCATTTCTCCTCATCCTGTCACTACATGCCCTTGTAAAAACCCCTCTCCAGTTCTCATGTAAGTCCCCTTTAGGTACCAGAAGGTGCTATAAGGTTTTCCCAGAGCCTTCACTTCACTGGTCAGGGCAATGCCAACTCTCTCAGTTTTGCTTCATAGGAGAAGTGCTCCAGCCTCCTGATTGTCTTCATGGCCATTCTCTGGACTCAGTCCAGCAGGTCCATATGCTTCTTATGCTGGGGAACCCAGAGCTGGACACAGTACTCCAGGTGGGATCTCATGAGATTGGAGTAGGGGTGGGGAATGGCCTGCAAAAGCACCTGCTGGCTTCTTTTATGCAGCACAGAATACGACTGGCTTTCTGGGCTGCAAGGGCACATGGCCATGCCACACTGATCTTCTCGTCAGCCGACACCAGCAAGTCCTTCTTGCCAGGGCTGCTCTCAATCCCTTGTTTTCCCAGCTTGCATTTGTGCCTCGGGTTTCCTCAAACCACTTGCTAGACCTTGCACTTGGCCTTGCTGAGACTCCTGAGGTTCATGCAGGTCCGGATCTCGAGGCTGTGAAGGTCCCTCTGGATGTCCTCCCTTCCCTCCAGTGTATCAGCTGCACCACACAGCTTGGTGTCATCAGCAACTTGCTGAGAGTGTACTCAGTCACACTGTCCATGCTGCCAGCAAAGAAGTTACACTGTCTTGGTCCCAGCCTTGACCTCTGAAAAATACCTTTATATTAAGTATTTGATACAGTATTATCAAGTAGAAATAATTTAATCCCCTATTATGACCTGATTTTTCAGAGGATTTGGGGACATACAATATCAAGTAAAATAAGAGGAGCTGAAAATCAACGCAGGTCCACCATGCATTTGGTCAGTTATTGGTTTATGGTGTGATATTTTCTGCAAAGGTTCATACCTATGTTAAAGTTTTGACAAAAAATCAGTTCTGATTCAAAATGTTTAACTTAGTATTGAAATCTGTAGCCAAGGAAAACATTCAAGTTTGGCCTACTTAAGTTTTTTATATGTGTACTTAAGTTTTTTCTAAGGATAGTGTTTGAAACTATCATCATTTGCCTACTCAAAATGAAGTAAAAAAAGAGTAAATTGCTTTACTTTAAGTAGAATATTTCTAGACTACCAAGAACATATTGAAATACAAAACTGTTCATGCTTAGAATGGACCCTTGAAACATCTACCTGAAACAAATTCAATGCTGTAGATTTCAAAAGGTTTTCAAAATCACTAATTCCCATCAGACACTCATTACTGAATTCCTATGTGCAACTTTAAAAACTCGCTCTGATTATGGTCAATCAGAAAGAGGGATTTGAAGTAATTATCTACAGTAAGAACATACTTAGTTACTTAAGACATCACAAAATTTCCAGATAAAGCTGGTAGAACACACTAGATTTAAGAGTGCAATATTTTTTAAGAAGGCAGAAGTGTTCATTTTGCTTTATAATAAGACAGTAAAAACAGTATAAAGAACTTGGTAATGTAATACTTTAAATTTGAGGTTTGTTAGATGAAATATGAGGGTGTGTGTGTTTCCCCAAAATAAAATGTTTTATTAAATTTTAAAACTCCTATATTGCTTAAGACAGGATTAAAAAAAGCTAAAAAAAAGCAGTCTGGAGTTTCTATATTTATTCTGGTGTAAGTTATGAAGAGCAGCAATGTTTTCTTCTCTAAATTTCAATATTTTTATAAAACTGCAAAGGAAAGAAAAATCATGACAGTTGTCAAAAACATAGTATGCTGCTGCAAATACATTAGCATAATAATTCCCCAATAATTCCTTTTTTTGGAATTGTTAAGCAGTTTAAAATTTGAATCTGCATGTCGACTAGATTCAGGAAGATAAAGTAACTGAAAAAAACAAACAAAAAAAAAAAGGAACTCGGATTGATTTTCATATGCCTGCCCTTTGATATAGATTTCTTGTTTGGTATATCACTGAGAAAGATCTTAATTGTTTATTGATTTAATTTAGGAAGTCAATTACCGGTTTTGATAAAATCAAATTGATCAATCAACAACTGGTCTAGCTCAAGTTATTCAGTTAGAGAGTCTTGTAATTATGAGAGGGTTTCTGACAAGGGCTAATCCATCAGGAGATAACTTTCCAGTATTAAAAGTCCTCTTTAAACTGAAAATTTAAACCGAAAGTTTAAAGAAAGCTATCTTTTCATCTGGGACTCTGCTCACTAAACAAATTCTTAAGAGATTGGACTGAATTGGTATCACTTCTTAGGGAAGTACTAGTTTAACATTGTTCTTTAAATCATCTCACTGATTTCAATACTAGGAAAAAAAGCAGAATTTAGATCTTGAAAAGTCACATTAATGGAACCAAAAAGTTTAAAGAAGTGTTTGAATCTCGGAATAGACTTACATTGAATTTTCACTGACTTTTTTACCAAAATTATGAAAGTTCTTAGCTCTGCATTAACTAATATGCTGTTTGCAGTACAATCCTGGCTGAGTTAACCGTTTTGGAAGTTTGTGGATTGGTTTAGGAACTTGTTATTAGACATTGTTTTTTGGTGGACGAATGAGTTGTACATCTCCAAAAAATGTATTTTTCCTTAGGGTTTGAGTACTTGCAGAGTGTTGAGAAATAAATTTTTTGTATCTACAACTATCAATTTAAGCGTCATTGGAGTCATACCATAACTGAAAATAATGAGACTGGAGACATAAATTTTCTCCAAGTCAGTTCATCATTAGCAAAGAAATAACTGGTTTAATTGTGCTTTCTTGTGGGCAGAGACTCCATATTTACTGATCATATAGCGATCAAGCACCTGCTTAGCCAGGCACTGCCCGAGGAGCAGCAGGGCTGGCGGGGACAGCCGAGGCCAGCCACAGCCTGCTGTGAGCCAGACGAGAGCACAGTCGCAGCAGACTGCATCCAAAGTCAGGCCAGCTCAGATGGGCCAGGCCAGGGATAGGGATGGGCAGGAACATGCCTGCAACGTGGCTCCAGCCAGGGCAATGTGCTGGGGACCCAAGGCACAGGACAAAAGTCCCCAGCTCAGCTTCCTCACAGGGATTGTTCCCAGCGGTCTGACTCATGGTGGCTCCCCAGCGCTGTTAGCCAAGCTGGCCTCGAGCACAGGCAGCCATGGCCAGGTGGGTAAAAGTTGCAGAGACAGGGTCTGCTCAAGGCCCTAAAAATAACAGTGTTTCAGGTACTTTTCTTCATTGCCATGGCTTGCTTTCTTTGCTGACGAATCTATTACTCAAAGAAAGCAGAAAATACGTTTTGTTGAGTGACATGCAGTGTGTGGAATGCCTCACTGGTTGTTCCACTGATATTCTTTGTACACTGAGGTGCAGATTATGTACACTAACAAAAAAATTCTACACTGGAGAAAATTGTATTCATTTAGGTTTAAAAACTCAAGGAGAACATCAATTTTGCTAGTTGTGCCTTGTCTGAATGTGCTCTCATAACCCCAATCGTTAAGTAGCCAGATATAAGTTTAACAAAGGAACTTTTAATTACTCCTTAAATGCATGCTGAATTGCATTTTGGAGATTATAAACCAGATTAATTTAAATCACCTCTCAGCAGTTTACGACAGAAGAATAACAAGCTATGTTTCTTCAATGAATGGTAAATCAAAGGATCTGGTAAGGCCTTTCATTTAATGTCCCGTCCAATACTTGTTTCCATCAGTCAATGAAAAATAAATCCTCTTTTTCAATTTACAAGCACTTAAAATCTATTACTTTTCCTAGCAAGGAGTGGTAACCTGCAAAAAGGAAATACATAGTTTGTTCTTAGTTATTTTTTATTCTGACTTTATTTTACGTCGTGAGTGTTAAATTATCCAAAAAGCATGAGAAACAAGAACATGATTGTTTTTCCTGTTTACTCACTGTGATAACATAAATACAATCTCACCTGTTTTAATGGCAGGATTAGTTTATTTTGAAACATATTTAGGAAAGGGAGAAAACCCAAAAATACTAAGACTTAAGATGAGTAAATCCTATGCATGTTTATATATATATATATATGCATTTTCCTAGTGTACCAGTAGGAGGGAGTTATTTGACTAAAGATTTAACCCTACACTAGAAGAATTACAGTTTTTGTTCTCCCTCTAGAGGTAATTTTAATGCAAAATTTAATGCTAGTTCTAGAATTAGTATTGTATGTTGTATTTTGAAAAACTGATTATGATTTTAAACTAAATGCAAGAGAAAATCTCTACCTCTCTTTTCATGTTCACATTGCCAACGGATTTCCTTTTGTGGATTATTTATATTTGAAATTTCTTTAATTTTGATAAGCCCTGGTTAAAGAGCAAAAGTTATCTAGTCATCAGTATAATGTTTCAACCAGGGTGAGGGTCAAAAAATTACATATTATATTATCAATGTAATTCAATGAGTTATAAAAATGATGACTAATTATGTGTTGTGGTTTAGCACCAGCCAGCAAACAAACTTCACACAACTTCTCACCCACTCCTCCATCAGAATGATCAAGGAGAGAACCAGAAGGGTTAAAGAATGGAAAACTCCTGGGTTGAGATCAAGACAGTTTATTAGGGAAAACAAAAGCTGCACACAGGAGTAAAGCAAGACAAGGAATTCCTTCACCTCTTGCCATGGGCAGGCAGGTGTTCAGCCATCTCCAGGAGAGGAGGGCTCCAGCACACCTAACTGTTTCTTAGGAAGACAAATGTCATCACTCCCATTGTATGCCTTTCTTCTTCTTCCCCCCGCTTTATATGCTGAGCATGATGTCATACAGTCTGGAATACCTTTTTGGTCTGTCGGTGTCACCTGCCCCAACTGAGTTTCCTCCCAATTCCTCCCAGCTCCTTGTGCACACCCAGCCTCCTCTCTGGAAAGGAGGAATAAGGGGCAGATCATCAACAAATATATTAAACAGGGCTGACTCGAGTACTGAACCTTCACAATCCCACCAGTGGTCATCCACTAACTGGATGAACAACCATTCACTGCCACTGTCTGGGCTTGGTCATCCAACCAGTTTTAATCCAGCAGGGGATTGACCTGTCCAAGCCATGGGCTGCCAGCTTCTCTGGGAGAATTCTGTGGGACACTGTGTCAAAGTATTTACTGTCCTGGTAGAAAACATCCACAGGCTTTTTTTCATCCACCTGGCGGGTCAGCTGCTCATAGGAGAACAGGTTGGTCAAGCAGGACCTGCCTTTCCTAAACCCATGCTGGCTGGGCCTTGTGCCCTGTTTGTTCTGTACTTGCTGTGCCATTGCTCTCAAGGTGATCTATTCCTAATGTTCCTTGGCCCTGGAGTCAGACTCTGTTCTCCAGATCCTCCTTGTGGACCTCCTGCTGGCTGGATGGATGTCACATTGGCCAACCTCCTGTCGTCTGGGACTTCCCCAGTTAATCAGGACTGATGATAAATGATAGAGAGTGGCTTGGTGAGCTATTCCTCCAGCTCGTTCAGTACCCTCACTGAATTCCATCTAACCCCTTATGTTTGTGAGTGTATAGGTGGCTCAGGAGGTCACTAACTACTTCCTCCTGGATTACAGGGGAGATCCCTGTCTACAGGCTCAGGCCCTGCTTGCCCTAAGGATGATCATTCTTTAAAGAGTAACGCAAAAAAGGCATTAAGGTATTGATGATACAAGAAAGGCTGTATGGATGTTTTAAAAAGCGATGAGATTTTTTTTCCCATAGAGAATATTTTTACAATTCTACAGTTCTTAAAGAACAGATTTTGCATTTCTTTTCATTTCTAGTATATTCTTATATCACCCAAGCAGCCATGGTAGGTGTCTATAGCTCTCAATTAGAGGCAGTAAGAGAGATGGTTTAATAACCTGAAGGTTTTATTAGAGCTTTGGGGAATATGATTCACCAAAAGGACAAAAAAACTTGACACATCCCAATCCCCCAAAGTCTCCGCAGATGTACCCATAACTGTAGGTTCACTACCTACCACCTCTTAACAATGAAAGATTGAATAGCACATGATGAGATAAGAAGCTTAAATAGCTTGAATAAAAGGCAAAATAATAGGCATATGTGAAAGACATAGGGATGTAAATATTTTTGAAACTAAAACAGGAGACTTCAGTTTTTTTAGAGAATAAATATTTCCAAGAAAAAGAGACCCTGCCACACTGCCTCAAGGGAAGAGTAGTGGAGTCAAGAGATTTTATATAAAGAAGCCTGGGAATAGAGTAGTTGTTGATGAGGTACCATAAAAACTAGATTTACCTAGCTGTGTCTTTAAGTCATTGAATTCACATTCTTAGTCAGGCAAGAAAATCAGCATCTAAAGTATGCTGTTTGAAATGAATTAAGTTAATCTAACCAGCAGGAAATAATTCTGGAGTTAACCTAATTCTCTCATCCTTCTTACACAAACTGAATTGCTGACTTTAGAAATGTAAGGAAAGAAACGCATGCAGAGAATTTTAAAACATTTACTCATTATAGAAGCATGATAATCTACAGTGCTGTTGCAGACATGGAATTTGTCAGTTTCTAAACAGCTCTTCCCTCCATAGGCTCACCAGGGTGACATCGGCTTTTCAGCTTTTTTATTATTTCAAGAGTAGATTGTAGTTGAAGTATAAAAACCTCTAACTGTCCTGTTTCATTTCCATACATCTGTCCATCTGTGAGTTGTATCAACTATGCTCATACAAGTTTCAGCCAAAATTTCACTGATGTGTGGAAAAGTAGGTGTAGTGAAATAAAATACTCTAAAGATTTGAAGGCTTTACAAATTACAGGAAAAAATGGCCATTTTGGGGAAAAAAGAAACATTGAAGCTATTACCCCCACCGGATTTATTCTTTATATTACCCCACGGGATTTATTCTTTATCATATTTTAGAATGACAAAATAATATAAGTTTGAATGGGTGTCTGGTGTTCTGTTTTTGACAATCTGAAGAATCCTAGCTTACTTTTTCATTGTCAGGATCCTTTTCACACCGTTCATCATTTGCAGTGATGCCATCTAGATCTTTTTGTGTGCCATTTTAGCCTTTTTTAAATAAAGGGACCAGAACTCCACACAGTGTTTAAAGTCTGGGTAAACCATAGATTGATAGAGTTATTTGCTGATAGAATTTATTTTATTCTTCATTCCTTTCCTGATAATTTGTTACACTTGTTTTGTTTTAAATGGTCCCCACTGAATGCTAAAATTATGTAATCCCAGAGATACCATCCCTACCAACTCCAGGTAAATTAGTGAAGACTATTAGTAGAAGACTGTAGATCTACAAAAATGAAGGACTCATTAGTTCTGCTGTTTGTGAACTTGATGTCTAGAGCTGGGCAGAACTTTTGCGAGCCTGTAATAGAAACTATCCATGAAATAGACTAAGCTGACTAATTAGATGAGAAATTCACATTTTTAAAGGACTAACATTTGAGAGGTGGTTAACAGTGGATTGCCTGTGTCTTTGTTCCTATCTCTATAGTGTAGGATTCAATTTGTTAACTGTAATTCTTACAGAAAAAAAAAAAAAAGCTGCAAAGCCTGCAGATGTTTTACTTATGTAAAGAGACAGCATGTGACAATTTCTGTTACTTTCTTTAAAACTTTCTGGAAGGAAAAAATTGATCCACTATTTTACATTTTAAATACACTGAAAAAAATTTGAAATCACATTTTCTGCACAGCCACAGAAGTGGAAGATCAATATTTGAAAAACATCCTTTGAAGGCTTAGGAACAAGGTAGTACTTCATAGGCACTTCCAGTATGCTTCTACACACACATTTTCATCATCGACAAAAAAAATCCCAGATGAATTATGACAGGCAAAGCCTGCTGCTCACACTCCTTTTCATTAATTCTAACCTGCAGATAAATATACAAGGGGGCTGAGATGTAGAAACTGCATAAAAGATTATCTTTGAAAATCGCCCTTCCCTTTTGAGGTGTTTGCATATGCTGGAAAGGGCTTTTCACTCTGCTCCTAAATAGACACCTTTCCTGAGAATTAATTTCTCAAGCACCTAGATTCTATCAGAAGCCAAATATATGGTAGAGAAATAAGTGTATGCAACTCCTAGAATATGTTTAAAGCAAATAACAGAAAATGAGACAGAGGGGAATACAGGGATATTATAGTAATTTTGCAATGAAACAAAGACTAGTGTAAGAATCATAAATGTAGATTTTTTCAATTAAAAACAATATATTGGATTGAGAACAACGGTTTATGAAGTTGACATTTCCAACAGGCATCTATTGCCACAGTCTTCAGCATCTCATCTGCTCAAGCTTGGGACTGAAAATGAACTATAGTGACTCATAACTTTCTTTTGCACATCAGCACAGCAGGCAGACCAGTTTCTGTAATTTAGTTTTATACAGAGTTGTTCAGGACAAATGAAAATGTCCTCAATAGGCTCCCTAACCAAGTGAACTGCCTATTTCCTGTGTAATGATAAAGAACTGCAAATTTCAGTCCTTTCCTAGAATGTGTTCCTCCTTCAGCTAGGTACCAGCTGCAAACTGATTTTCACAAAGGTGTCTTCTTTGAGTCTGATGTTAGGTCTGATTTTTTCCACACTCACAAAACCTAAAGAAGGTAGAAAGGAAATGTTTGGATCATGAAACGTTGTGATTTTGAATAATTTTTCACTTGAAGAAAGCTGAGGTTTTTTTAATACTGCATATGTTTCTTTTCCTCCCCCTGACTTTTCTGTGCTTTATTACTTGCTTATAGCAAATTTGCAACTGGAATTTAAACAATAATCATAGGTTGTCTTAGTCAGTAATCATAGATATTTTTATTGATATTTCCAGTAGGTTTTCTACATTTGTTTATTCCACACATGATATTTCACCTCTTCATAGAAGATCATAGCTATCATTGAGGGATGAAGCCTATGTTTAAGGATGCTTATGTCATTTCAGGTACTTAATATAAAGTCTGAGTTTACATTTCTTTTATTTTTCATGGAACTAACCATATGAGTTACTAGCTCCTGGCCAGTGCCATAAATGTTATTGCACATAGAGACGAAAGAGAAAAATAATATAATTAACAGATTGTGTAATCACAGTTTACTTTTAAATGTGCATGCACAAAGAATCCGTGGGTATTAAGTTGCACAAATAACCTCACTTTAATAATTTCCTAGTTTGAATGCTTTTACTTAGCAGTCTTAAAATATTTAATAACTTTAATATTTAATAATGGAAATCACTGAAGTGCCACCAGCATTTGGGAGGCAGTGTTTCTCTCAGAGTTTATAATTCTGATCATTTGTATTGAAGAATTAAATGCCTGCATTTTCTTTTAAAATTACTCCAACTGAAAATATATATTAATATAGGACCATTGACTTGACAACATGAGTTAAAAATTACCTTGACATGTAAGTATACAGTACATACTTGAAAACCTAGTAGAATGATGGAACATTTATTATCTAAATTGATAGAATGTGTAAAATCCAAGCAAAGAATGGGCCAAAATTACTCTCTCAACAAATATATGAGATTTGTTTTTGCTGCAATATGCATGGAAATTAATATTTGCAAAGGGAAAAAACCTCTTCTTTTGCTATCAGTAATCAAAACTTGAAAAGTCTTGACATTTCCATGACTGCAATTGCTGTATACTCAGTATCTTCTCTGTCAATGTAGGATAACAGAAGATCATAAAGTGTATTGCAAAAATTATCTATACATTTGTTTTAAACTAAACTAAACTAAATTATTTTCTGAACAAAATTGCTGTGTGATTTATTTTGGTTTCTTCTTTCACTTAAGATAAGCACATGGCAATGTAAAATAGTATTTTACTAGTCTGAAGTGATCAACATGAACAGCTCACAACTCTCTCACTTATTTGTGTAGGACTGCATTGTTATAATATTTAATACCTATTTATCAATCATTCTGTTATTTTAGTTGCAGATACAAACCTTATTGGATATCAGCATATAATGGTTATTTTTTGATAGATTCTTGCTGAGCTCTGTGTTTGTGTGTATCTGTGTGTGTTTTGTACACAAGGAGCTTTGAGGCCTCCTGAAGATGTGAGGAGCACAACCTAATACTAGTGAAGCCCATAAAACAGTCTGTATGGTCCTGGAACACTGATGTCTAAGCTTCATAAGAGTCCAAATTTTGAAGACATGCTTTTCCTTTAGATCTTTTTCCTCCTATTTTTGTCTTTGACAGGCTGATATTTTTGACATTTTTGTCATCCAGCAAAGCTCTGGAAAACAAGAATTGTCAGATCCACCCCCTCCACCCCACCTTTCACTCTTGGTATTACTCCATTTCTTCACATTACCACATAATATAACATTTTTTCTTATTCACCTAGGGTGTGCACTCCAGCCCATGGTTGTGTGGAATACTATTCTAAAATGTTACAATCCAGCAGCAGAAGGAGGATTATAACTTTTGGTAACAGATCAGAACACGATGGCAGATTTCCAGAAAGAAGATGCAGGTTTGACTGTATTTCAACTGCATGTCATGGCCTTCAACTTGGAATGAGAGAAGATTGCCTCTCCTGAACCAGTTTCCCATTCTGGAAGTGGAGATCTGACATTATCCATGTACTAGCATCAGAGAGTTAGCTAGGCTGTGAAATGATAATTAAATGCAAATATAATAATTGAAATCCTTTTGCCTGTTTTTATCCAGTGTCTATGACTATGTTAGAAAGCAATTTTATTGACCCTGGTCCTTACTTTACACTTAAAGAAATAAAATTAGATTTTCATTGTGACTACAGTTGGAAGACATGAAAAGCTTAGAGCTGAAAAAAAATCTGAACTCATAGTTTATTCTGGCACACTCAATTCTGGTGAAACGAATTTTAAACTACTTATATATAATTCTGAAGCAGTTCCATTCCATCCCAGGAAAAAAGTGTAGGGGAATCTTCTATAATTACATGATAAGATCAATATTGATACAGTATTAAAAGAAGCTTATAAAATAATAATCCTTTTATATAGCTTTAGAGGTGTCTGGGAGATTAAAACCAATATATTTTGCCATGCTTACTCAGGTATTTTTCTATGTTAGGCAGCCATAAATAGATAACAGTCCCTGAGGATACAACCAAATGATGTTTCTCTTTTGCTTTGCTGTGTAAGTACTGGGAGGAAAGCTTTCAATAAAATAAAGTTTTGCAAGTGAAATATAGTTCTTCCAACAAAAAATTCAAATCCATATCTAGATTTATGTTTGCATCTCTGCTTGTGGTTATATATATATATAGGTAAAGATAGTAGTAATTTGGAGATTTCATAAGAAAAAATCTAAAATACGGTACCCCCTTTTATAAAACCATTATAAGCTGTTTACAGAACTATAAGTGGACATTTTCTCAAATGTCATGATTTAGGATCAGCTTCCATACATATTTAAGCAAATATTACAGTAGACTTACAGTAGAAAAACTTATGGTACAAAACTTACAGTAGAAAAAACCTGTCATGTATCATTGGTTATATTTATAGATTTCAGAGATGTTATGGAATTGGGATATAATTCAGGAATTCAATATGTCTTATAAATAGTTCCTAAATTCTTGTCAAGCATACTCTTTCCTCTTTTACTCAAAAAATAGTAGAATAAAAGAATAGTATAATATAAGTACCCATAAAATGAAACCCACATATACAAAGTTTGACACTGGAGTTGGGTTTTGACCCTATTGACTGTGAAAGTTTATGCAATCTCTAATAGCTCTCACATGCCTAATTCAGCTACAGTCATTTGAAAATCTTTAAAAGAATTCATTTTATTTATAATTTGACCTAGATTCAGTCTTATTACTGAACACATTACTGATACAAGGCATAGAAATATCCATGGAAGCAACCCCCCCAAATTATGAAACAAACAGCAGTAAGGCACTTTAAATATAGGCCACAAAAAATCACTAGAAATATTTCATTTTAATAAAATCAGTATTTTATCTCTGAAAAACTTGACACAATCAATAATCTTGGGGTTTGTTGGTAGTCTTTTGAGAAAAGCTTAATATTAAGAAACTTGTTTGGATTTAGAATTAAATATTTCATAAATTCCAGCTCTATGTATATTATTTCTCCATGGAGTGAGCATAACCTTCATGTCAATATTAAAGAATATACTAAGTGCTGAAATTCCTTGGGCATTCATCACATTCTTTGATGGATGCTACTGAAGCTGTGTGGATTTATGTTCGCAATCATTTCTTATTTAAAAGACAGGTTGTACATGTAAGTGTAACACAGAAATGGTGAATAGGACATTGAATTCAAGAGCAGCTGAATTTGGTTAATAAGAATGTTGTCTCATCACTGATAGCAAGGTTATATTCATTTACTAAAACATGAAAGCAGCCCCCTTCTCTCCTTTGGTCTGTACTCTTTAATTTTCCTGTGTTCTTTACATCACCTATTCGTACTTTGAGGAATTCAGCAAGTTTATGTATATTTTTATGCAATGAACAAAAGTGGCATGGTCAAGATATGTGGATACTGATCACAGAACTCATCAAATTCAGTAATTCTTAATTCTTTTTGGTGAATTAATATTTTACTTCTCAATTTTTCAATGAGGTGCACATGGAGATAGAAGTGACATTGAAGTTTTCTTCAAAATTTTCCCTTTCACATCACAAGCCATTTGAAATATTTCATATCTAAATTATTTTCTTTTTAAAATTGCTTTATGATCATGAATTAAAGCTTAAAAATTTTCAAAAAAATCTGTGACTGAAAAGTAAGCACAACAGAGAAAAGAGTTGAGGATCCATCATCAAAATAGTAACATTTAAGAAAGAATAGAAGTGAATTTTTACTGTAATAAATTAGTTCTCTTCCATGAAGAAACACTCTCAGAAAGCAGTAGAAATTTTTTCTTTAAAAGAAAGACAAATGAAGACAAATTAATATTAATTAGTATAAATTTCTATAAAATTAAAAGTACAAAATGGGTGTATAATTAACCAAAGAACATGTTGTTAGGATGCTGCTGTTAGTATCCCCAAAAAGGAGAGAGTATCTGGGTTTTGTGAATAAATAGTCTGCTTATATTACAAGCTCAGAATTTAGTGGAATGTAAATTCCTAAGGAATGTAGTAGTTTATTGGTAGAATAATTTTATTAGTGGCATCTTTCCCAGATTTAAAAATAAAACATAACTTTTATGATAATTTGGTTTGACCTATTGCATAATGTGACAAGGAATTCTGATTGAAGGAAAAATTATATAAGGCTGTGTTCTCTCCAAAAAATGACCATGTTATTTTAAGCAACGTTTAATTTCTCTCAAGAACTGCAGTAACAGAAAATTTATAACATTCCTTAGTAAATTATTCCACTTCTGTGATTAGTTCCACTCTTTGTAAGTTGGCACATTATTGTTAACCTGAGTAAATTTTTACAGTGTAAATTTTAAACATTATTTCTGTGATGCTCTTTTTCCTAGGTTAAAAATCTGTATAGTCTCATAAACAAAGATCATAAATTACCTCTACATTTTAACTTCTCTGCTGGAAGTGAAGATTTTGACAATTTTGTTCCATTTTCACCCTGATCAGAGAAGATTAAGAGACAATACGTTCCAGGTAATACACGCAAAGAAGAAAGTGGTATTTGTCTTTCATATCTAAGATTTTTAGACCTGTTTAAATTTTTTCAGATTAATTCCTTAGGGAAAAAAAGTAAAGAAATTTAAAAATAAAAGCAATGTCATATATATATCTCAATTCCATTGAGAAGAAAGAGTCAAATTGCTTTTAGTCTACTACAGAGTTACACTGGCCTAGGTCGGTGATTGGTTTCATTGCCATTTACACTTCATTGCCATTTACACACCAGAATTTTGCTGTGCTATATTCTAAGCTCAGACTTAAACTCCTGGTTGTTTTCAGATGAATTGGGGAAAATTAAACAAAAACAGGCTTAGGTATTTGCTGTGCAATCATATGCATGATAGCAATGGCCAAAATCCGACATTATGGAAAAAGAAGGAAAATATCCATAGACTTTATGTACTTGTGTGTTACATATATTTGCATGGAAAGATGAAGTTAGGAAGGAAAAGGAAAGAAAAAAAAAAGATGATTTAACATTTATGAACCTGGTAAGAAATCAAATGTGGAAAAATTATTTCACCATCAGAAAGAGGAATCATTTATGCTGGAGTGTATCTTGTGGTGTGTACTAGGGTGGGGTGAAAACCTCTCCCATTAACTCTTATGGCAAAATTCCTATTACCTTTAGTCTGTCTGTAAAATGGGTTCAAATCTTTCACAAAATCCAAAGAGCAGAATCAAGTAACATAACTCACCTTCCCCAAGGTAACTTTACTCTGCATTAATAGCTGCCGAGTAACCTGGAAACAGGTGGTACAATGCAGTATCTCACAGTTAATAGACGTTTATATAGAGCATATGTCCAGCCACAGCTCTGCATAGTTGTCATGAGCCATGAATTCCACAAGAAGACATCAGTGCTGGTCAAATTGCACCCTTTTCTCAAAAATTTTATGATGCCTTCAAAATACTTTACTTGTACCAAACCTCCTCATCTCTACGTTTCAAAATAGCATTTAGTTTTCAAAATATGACAAAGATGGACTTCCTTTCCTTAGCTACACAAAGGTACGAAAATACAGGGATACAAATGACAATTAAGAATGGAAAAGAATAGAAAATGGAATGGGATAAAAATTTAATATATTTCTTAGTATTTTTCTGCTTCTTGTCTGCTGATACCAAATAGTTGTTCCTTGTTTAAGTGACATTCTGTAACACATAACCTGACCATCCTTTTTCTCCAATAGCCATCTCTTAGATATCACACTATTCTTTTCTCTTATGAAGCCTATAGTGAATGAAATAGCTGACCTTGATAGTCAGTATGCAAACTAAAGCTTAAGCTGAATTGAGTCCAAAAGGTGCAGAACATATGTCAAAGAGTTAAGGCTAAACTCACTGGTTCTGGGGAAGAGATGAAACAACATGTCTCCATTAAGACCAACCAAGTCAAATTTGTAGAACAATCTCTTCTGACCCAAGAGCATCTCTTCACTCACAACTTTGAAATGCTGACATTTTTCGTAATTGTTTATTTTCCTTTATATTATTTTTTCTACTCCACCAGAAGCTTTGGATTAAGTGATGCTGATTGTTAGCCACAGTGGCAAACCTCCCTGACTGAGTGAGTTTTGCTCCTAGTCTCTTGGTTGTGACTCTCTACAGTTCAGAACTTTTTTTCAGAATATAGTGTGCTTGAATTGTGCTGTTTAACTGAATGGCCTTCAAAGTTATGATGAAATCTAGAAAGACTCTCAGCAATCAAATCCTGGATTTTTTTCTTTTTTAAGGTAATTTAAAAAAGAGTTACACATATCTTTAATGTGTTAACAGAGACATCATTGTGTACAGTTGAGAATTTCATACCTGAAATTATACCACTCTTCAAATAAAGATTTAGTGGATTTCAGCCTACAATACATTGTCAAAATGAAAGCTTGAGAGTGCTTCATTAGAATAAATTTTGGGCTTTAATTTTCATCAGTTTGAATTAGCTTAGGTTATTACTATTTTTGTTGTTTTAAGGTAAGAGATAAATTACATTCAAGGTCCAAGTAAAGATTTTTTGTTTAAAAATCTCTTTTCACTATAGCTAACCATATATGAAAGAACAGTGTTAACAGACAGGCTGCACATAAACTGGGTTCAGGCCACATCAGGCAGCTCCTTTCTGAGCTGTGACACTTCTCATTCCATGGGCATGGATGGGCATGGATGGGCAGAACTGAATTAGCTCCCTATCTAATCTTTCAGCAGAAGTGTAGTAAAATAGGGACAGCTAAGAAAATAAATTTCCCCTTACCCAATTCCACACAAGGTATCAAAAATCTTTTTCTTCTAAGCATAGCTAACTGGGCTACATAAAAAATTATCCAAATATACAGTTCAGAGTCTTACCATCTGGTCAGTTTAAATTGAAAAAAAATTACATTTCTTACCAGTATAAGGATAACAGTACATAAAGCTAGATAAAATTTTTAATAATGTGGCCTCTCTTTAGCAAAAGCAATTTATTTATTCATCCATAACTTAATTATGCCAACAGATGGAGAAGAGAAAACCTGTTAAGTCTATAGACTTATAAACTTTTATCTACTAAGAGAATACCTTCTTCCAGCATTGTCTTTATGTGATTGAAAAAATTGAGACCCTGATTGGCAAATAAAGTTAGAAGCATGAAAATATAGACTTTACAATTCAAGAACTAGTTAAAATCCAAAAATCTAAATTCACATCCTTTATTCTTTATAATACATCTCCCTAAAGAAATTGCCTTTAAGAAGATGTATGGAAGGGTGTAAATATATTACTATAAAATTTGTTTAAAATGGTTAACACAGATCTTTTAGGATGTTTTCTGCTGTTTTTTGTACCCCCTGAGAAGCACGTATTTCTCTCAATTTGGATAAAATGTTCAAAGGAGTCAACTAGCTTAATAAAATGCTAGCTAGCAGACTTTTAGTCCCAGGGTGATCATCTGTGTCATCTGTAATAAAAAGAGTGAGGTTTATTAGATTGGAAATTATATACTTTACATGAATTTTTTTCCCTCCTTAGCTTTTCTCCTTTTAAAAATTCATGGCAAGCATTAACAAATGCTTGCATTTTCTTTTTCACTTATGTAGCCAAATATATTGCATGAGTACATTAGGAATGCACTTTGCCAAGAAAGGGTGTAAAACTGATGACATTAAAAGAAAAATATAGTTCTTTAAACTAGAAATATATTTTTTTCTTTTTTTTCCTTTTTTTTTTTTTTAAATATGTGCTTAAAACACTGCAAAGAATTATCATGCAATTTGATTTTTTCCAGTTTGTCTTTACTGATCAGGAACCAACTTCTTCATTCTTACTTTTATCTTGAAGATTCTTTGCAAGGCAATGGAGTTGTGATGTCCAAAAGGAGGAACCAAAAGCATTCTGGTAAACCAATTGAGTATATATTTAAAATCAAGAAGAGCCTGAAAAACCTGGTACTTAGCCATTCTCTGTTCTCTGTGACTTAATAAAATGATGAAATTATGTGAAATAGTTTTTCTACTTCTATAAAAAGTGAGAAATATAGATATGAAGTGCCAATTTAAAAAAAATTATTAGACAATTCCCAGGAATCTTGCAAAACTAACAAAAAAAATATTCACTGAGTTCTAAGAAATTTCTACGTGTGCTATGGAAAACATATGAAACAAATGTCTCTCTGTACTAAAGTGCTATTTTAGAAAGCCTAATTTGTTGCAAATCAGACTAAATTGCAGCTTAAAATGAGAACATTGCTACCTTGCACTTCACATTACAATGCTGCATCCTAACAGCGTGTAAGCCATCACAAGATTTAGAGCTCTGCTCAATCAGGGACAACAAAATTAGAAATAAATGGAAAGGGATCAATACAAAGTGTTGTCTGGCATAATGAAACAGCCCCTAGGTAGAAAATCTATTTTATTTCTCTCTCAGCAGCTGTACTCTTTGACAATCTCTAAACCAGTCCAGTAAACAGTCAGATTATTTATTTTATTGAGAAAAAACATGGAGTTACATGTCTTATATTACACATATACAATTATGTTGATCAATAAAGAGGTTAAACAATTTAGTTTTTATTGCTAAAGATACTTGTGTTAACACTGCTTTTATTTAATACAAGATTAAGAATTACCTTGTATTTTATGCTGTTATGGCAATCAATGCTTAGCAGGTAATGGCATCCACCGTGCCTTTATGCAACATCAGACTTTGTGCCAGATGTTTTTGAGTAATGACAAATAAAAATATTCCTTATATGACTGAACACTCGGTATGTAGTGTGGAATGCTCATAGTCTACTTCTTTCTTTTCTTTTATATTTATGTCAAGGTCTAGGAAAGGCTTGCCTTTATAAATTGAGATTTCTAATACAGAACATTATGCCATTCATGCCTCTGTTTCTTTTTTTCAAAGCCTCCCTGGATGCAGAAAATACTGCTTCTGCACATGCTCATGGGTAGTTCAGTCAACAGGGATACAGACCACAATTTCAAATCTTTTTTTACAAGAATTAAGATGTTCTTAACACTTTCAGTTATTCTTAAGTGCATGACCTTGGCAGTCTTTCCAGACTGCTATTGACTGGCCCTGTTACTGGATAGTGCAGTAACACCAAAAACAACAAAAGCAAAACCAAACAAGAAAGGATGTGAGCTATAGAAGTGTCTGAGTACACAAAAGCACTCTATGTTTATAATGAAGGCATAATGACACTGAGTTTAGAGTTTGAAATATGTTCCATCTCCTTTTGACAAGCTCAAGAATCTTCACAGTATATTCTATATCTCGTTCCAAGTGTGAACTAATTTAGATTCTGTTCAAATCTGTCGCAACACCAGAGATTTCATTGCTCATTTATGCAGGTAATACTAAGTAAATAATAATCTTTTAAATGAAGTGCCAAGGGCAAGATAAAAAAGGAGGAAAAATAGGATGTTGCATCACTACCACATTGATATATTTTTTTCTTAGAATTACTACATAGAACTTAAATAAATCATTAAATTCTTGACATTTATAGCTCAGAGTTGCCATAATATCCATATTATGAAATCTGCTTACATAGGGAAAATGCCTTCTTCATTTTTAATTCTTTGTTCCATTAAAGTTATTAATGTCTTGAGCCATCCACAAAAAAACATCAGTTAGCCAAAATCCCCTTACTACCACTAATATCTGAAACAAATCAAGGAACTATGTGTTTTGTAAAATTTTGTAAGGTTTTGATAGTAAACAACCTTTCTGCTGATGGAAGAATTTGAATAATTTATTGCTTCAACTGTGTCTATTTCTGTATTCAGGCTGCTATTATTCAGAAGTCTAGAATATGGTAAAGTTACATGTATGTGTTGGAGCAGCAGCATTAAAGAGTCTATCTAGCAAATCAGAACATGTGAAGTTTCTTAAAGAGACCTGAGGAAGATCAAGTATGAACTTTGTAAGCATGAATTTTTCGATCTCAAACTACCAAAACAGATGATAAATTTACATCAAAGAGTACAAAAGACAGTTTTCATATGCTTGTTCTAACTTTTTAAACTGTATTTCAATAGCAGCGCTTGGTTTACATAGTTCATATTCAATAAAAAATTAACAATTCAATTTTAGAAAATATACTTGCCAAAAAAGTCACAATCATGTTCAGTTAAAGATCTGATTTGGTCTAATAAAGTGCAATGATTTTTTTTTTAAACTTCTCTAAAATTCTTTGTCTTTTACTAAGCAATCTAATGTAGGGAACAAGAGGCTGAAGAGCAGCACTGTGGGGAGGGACCTGGGCGTCCTGCTGGACAGAAAGTTGAATGTGAGCCAGCAGTGCCCTGGCAGCCAGGAGGGCCAGCCTGGGGTATCCTGGGGGCATCAGGCACAGCATGGCCAGCTGGGCAAGGGAGGGGATTGTCCTGCTCTGCTCTGCACTGGGGCAGCCTCACCTCGAGTGCTGGGGGCAGTTCTTGGTGCCACCATATAAAACAGACATTAAACTTTTGGAGAGTGTTCAAAGGAGGGCAAGAAAGATGGTGAAAGGCCTTGAGGAGAAGCTGTACGAGGAGTGTCTGAGGTCACTCTGTCTGTCCAGCCTGGAGGAGACTGAGGAGAGACCTCATTGCAGTCTGCAACTTCCTTGTGAGGGGAAGAGAAAGGGCAGGGGCAGGCACTGATCTCTTCACTCTCATGACCAGTAACAGAACAGAAAGAAAAGGCATGAAGCTGAGTTGGGGGAGGTTTGGATTAAATATTAGGAAAAGGTTTTTCATCCCTGTGGTGTTTGGGCACTGGAACAGGCTACCCAGGGCTGTGGTCACAGCAGCAATCCTGACAGAATTCAAGAAGTGTTTGGACAATGCTCTCAGGCACATGGTGTGGCTTGGGGTGTCCTGTGCAGAGCCAGGAGTTGGACTCTATGATCCTTGTGGGTCTTTTCTGACTCAGCATATGCATGATTAAAACAAATCTGGATGAATTTTAGTACTTATTGCAAATATGAAGATTAGAAACCAACCATATCTGATACTTCTAGTATCAGATATTAAGAGCAAAAGGTAATATGACCAGAGACATTGAATTTATTTTATTCTATTCTTCACAGAATCACTAAAGGAGTAGAAAATGTGCATAACTACTGTTATGTATAGCTGTTTCAGCTATAAATTTGTGATGACATAATATTACTGTAACACCTCAGCTGTGGGTGAGAATGGACACCATCTGCCTAGTTTTAATTCTCTTAAAAGAAGCCCCCTGAGCTACCACCTCTTCCTCAGCTGTTTAGAAACAGGTCATTACTTTATATGACATCTCAGCCACCATCTGCTAAGAAATTTTATCTCTTCGTCTGTCTGATTGTTTATGTATCTTCGTTCCATAGAAATAGAAATGCAGGAAAACACAGTAAAAAGTATTTGTCAAAGGTATCTCAAAAATCTCTTATCAGAAACTAGAAATCTAAATTGCTAAGTCCCTGCATTTTTTCTTTATTTTATGGCTCAAAAATTTGTCTCTGGATTTAGTATTAAGTATGCATGATTAAAATTTATTATTAAAACAGTATATTTCTATCATATTCTATTTGATTACCTTATTGTTTTTGTTCATTAATCACGTTCATTGTTCATCTCTCCCATTTTAAGAATTTGAGTTTTCTGTTCTATGACAATAGCAAGATTTTGGGTAAACTTGTAGTTTTCTTGTCTTTAAAATTAGAAAGTTTTAACACACAGTTTTAATTATTTTATTTTTGAATGTTTAATCACATTGATTTCTGTATAATTTCAATTTTGTTTTAATGTAAGTATTTTGTAGGAATGGAGTCCTGTATTTCCTACTTGAATCCAAATTTACATAAATTCAATTGGAGAATATTACTTAGTATGTTCTGGCTATGAAATTTCAAATTTTTTTTCCACCAGTATATTTATTTTCAAATAAAATGTTTTTCAGAAATGGAGTAACTGAAGAAGTTCAATGAAGTGTGTTCTGAATATGCAAAGACATTCAGGAGAAAAAAAACCAAAGTGAAACAAACACCAAACTAAAAGCTAACACAAGGACTGAAAATACTAGGAATTACTTTGAAAAGCTACATGGTAAATTACAGTTCTGTCATCAAGAGCTAGATTGCATTCTTTTATGCCAAGTTGAAGAGAATATCAACTAAATTGAAAGATAGCTGTCAAAAGAAAACAATAAATATTTAGTTGAGTAAGCACCAGAACTTGTTTATGGAACAAACACTTTTCATTGGTATGTTCCTAAATATCTTTGAAAGCTAACTTCACAAAGGGATTGGTAGTACACGCATGCATAGACATAACCCAGAGCAGTTAAAAGCAGAGTGCCCAACTAAACAGACATTAAAAAATGTATTTGGAATTAATATGAATTCTGCTTGTTCTAAAAACTAGTGACCTTTAAATGGATGGAAACCTTCTTTAGATGAGACCTTTTATAAGCATTTTCCAGGATATTTTTCACACGGTCTCCTAATAAAGCTGGCACAGGCTCTTGATGGACACAAATAACCAGACTAGACAGATGGGTAACCTAGCCCTGCATCACTAATTACACATTTCTCACCAGGACAATTTTCTATATTAACACACATTTTCCAAATCATTTTCTTTTCCTTCTGAAATTTTTTTTTGCCCCTTCACTCAATACAAAATGACAATACTACACATAGACCAGTTCTCTAACTGTGTTGTGATACCTTTTGTTTTTTAACCTTTAATGGTAGAAATAACTAAGTCATCTAAAGACATTATTTTGTACTTTTCCCTCTTCTTGATTCTTAATATTAGCAGAAGAAAAATTTTAGTCTATAAAAAAGGTAATACTAATATGTACAGATTAATCTCTCAGATTCATCTTTCCCTGTTTGCATCTCCATCAATTTCTATGTATTCTCCACTCCGTGAATACATATTTTCACCATAATCTGTGGAATTTTTTCTTTTTATAGAGTGCAGAATGATGTCTAATGTATATGTACACACTTTGTAGTGACCTACAGTCTTAATGCCTTTATGGACATTTTTGCCTTATTCTTCAAAATTCAAATTATCTTGGTACTTCTGGGATTTTTAATTATCAAGTGAATTACATTACTATGTCTTTTTTAGAAGAACAGAACCTTTCTGGGATAGTAATTCATAAGAAAAAAAGTTCATAGAAAGTTCATAACTTTCTTCTTTCTTTCCTTTGATGACATTTATGTTATGTCACATTCTAAATTACAGATTTTGCTTAGTCCTGACCCTCCCTAATTATTTTTAAAACTCGTAGTAGTTTTCTTTTTCAATATGATGGTTCAACACTATTATTTGTGATATCTTTTTCTTATTTTCAATAAAACATTTTTGTTACTGAGAGATTTCTAGAGCTGTCTTGACCCAGTAGCTCATTTTCTGGTTTTTGTGCAAATTTCATCTGCATTTCATAACATGCACATGAGTCTTAAGAATGCTTTTATTATTTTTTAAATTTTGCTTGGTTTGAAATGTCAATATTTTATATCTTCTAATATTTTGACCTTCAGTGTGTCAGAAGTACTGTCATAAATTAATATTCTTTACAGAAACTGCAACTGTATTGATTTGTTATTTTATTTTCAAGGTGAACATATACATGTCTTAGCAAAGTGCTTGAATTAGGTATTTATAATACACTCACAGTGACATCGAGACCATCATTTTTTTCAGCTGGTTCACTAGAGTGAAGAAACCCTAGAGCAGATTTTTTTTCATGTCAGTGTGAAGTTAATTTCTTCTGCATTCTGTGATAATTTTTGATTAAAAGCTTATGCCAGAAAATTCATAAGCCAGGTGTGAATATTTGTAAAGAGACAACATGTTGTTTATCACCTATCTTTCCATCAAGGACAGATTATTTTGTACAACTTAAAAATGAGGCTATTGATTCTTGCATAAATTGTTATGAAAGGTTTTTACGTTTGATACCAACCAGGATTGGCAGAAAAAAAACCCCCATCTTGCTGAATAGATTCTGGCTTTACAATCCATTTAATTTAATAATGAAAGTAGGATTCTGGACAAGACAGCTAAGCCACAGGACTTTACATAGCCAAAAGATATGTCATCCTGTGGGAACCTAGTCCGATTTTGTAAAGGCAAGGTTGAGCTTGGTGTTTGGAAACTGAAAGTAGCTTTGAAGACTATACGTTCTTTGATGTACAATGGTTCCATTGTGGAATTGGGCAACTTGGTTTGTTCTTATGAATAAAACAAGGAATTACCATTTTGTTTACAATTTGAATGCCATATGCAGATAGCACAGCAGTAGTTGAAAATTGGGTGCTATCCACTCACCTTTCAACATTGGCACAGTAGATTGCATTTGCAAGTTTTATAACTATAGTAATGCTGCATCTATCTGACCACAAATTAATGCCTGTACCCATACCTTTGGATACTTGACAGTTACAAAAAATACTTGTCCTTCACATTTCAAATGTACTTGATGAGAAATTACTTTATTTTTTTCTTTCTGAATGAATACATTAAATTTTTGCTCATTGCTCACGTTTATAGGTGTTCCAATGAAGGACGGAACAATGGAAGCTATCAAATTAATGATGTGTTATCACCTGGTAACATAGGAAATGTGTAACGTTTTTAATAGGAGACTAGATTAATGTCATTTCAGCCACCAGGAGCTGGGAATCAATTTCAATGCTAATCAGTGGTTTAAAGAATAGATTAGCAATGCAGTAACTGCCATTAACCTTTCAAGCACTGCCTCTACATGAAGCTTCCTGCAGAGGCATAAAACGGTGTGCAGCTGTGACACAAACAGAGCAAATACCATACAAAAAAAGGATTGAAGATGTTCTTAGTCCATTTTATGACAAAACTATGCTCCAAACAAGTCTTGTGTACAAAATAGAAAAGCCTTACCTTGTGGAAAATAAACCCAACCCAACCCAAACCAAAAAAATAAAATACCCCAAAAAACCAACCCAGACTCCAACCAAGTTTTTTAAAATAAAATGCTTTTAAGCTGGAGTTTCCTGAAATATGAAGCACCATCCATGTGAGGTGAATATATGCAGGTAACACCAAGATGGCCACAATCCATAGCTGAAGGGTGAATAAAATATTTATTCCAGTATTTCACTGGCAGACAGGGACACTACACTACCAATTTAACCCAGATTTAACAGGGACAAAAAGAGCACATGACAGGCCCATTTCCTGCTTTGATATTGCATTGGGCCTGGCACATGCACGTTCCTTTGCAAAACTGTGATTTTACAGCCTTTGAGCTTCTAATCTCTCTTTTCCCCTTCTCCTGTACCAGGAGGCCTAGGCCTATGGAGAATGCTTTCTAATTTCTTTTGCAGCATTCTATTTTCTTCTACAGAAATTCCACTTCTCAAGACAGAAAGAAAACAATGAGAAATTTTCCAGACTGGATATTCTTAGCATCTCCCACCTGAAAAATTGTCTTGAGTGAAAAGAATTCTAAAAAAACCTCTTTCTCCTCACCAATCTCCCATTTTTAATGCTTTAATCCCAGAACCACCTGAACTAAAGGTTTTTTGCAGATTATATTCACTAGGATGAAGCTTGATTTCCAATACATGATGTGTTTTATACAACTTTAAATTGAAATGGTGTACAAGAAAATGCATATGTGGCTTTTTAAACAGCTGCACACAGATGATAACTGAGAGATATTCTAATATTATTTACAAGTTTTCTCATCTGTTTTAATGAAGATCCTGAAGTCAGTGCTGACAGGTACCACAATCACAGTGTTCCCCTCAACAATCTCAGCAAGAAGAAAAACCACATTATTTAACTCTATCATGGTCAAAAAAAAAAATGTCCTCTTACATGAGACCACAAACTCCACTGGTACTGGAAGAATTTGGTTTCTATTTGTAATGAACTCCAAGACTGATATGAATGATATCTTGAACTTGGCCATACAATAAAAGATAATTCATGAGATATTTTTCTGTTATGCTCATTAAACATTGTATCCTAAGTATTTAAAATATTATGCTGGTATCAACATTTTAATTTAACTGTCATTTTATTTCTAATCCCCAAGGGTTAAAATTACAAAGGTATTTCACAACAACACACATTCTATAGGTAAGAAAGTTCTGTGACCTTGTAGAATAAAATAGAAACCAATTCCCCTTGTATAAGAGTAAAGACCTTGGAAATCTAAACTTTAATTTCTGATATTCTCTTATTCACTTTTTAATGTTCAATCAGAACAGTGAGATGATGATACATGTTCCCCAAGCTTTCTAGTACTGGTATTCCATCATTTTGAAAGCATTGTTGATACAATCAATGATGATAAATGATTCATCTCATTTAATTAGGCTGAGAAAAAAGTGAGATACTTCAAACATAACTATTTTTAAAAGCTTTAGCTCTTAGAATTTCCTAGCTTCCTTCATTTTTATATATGCTAACATTTTTTCTATCCCCATTAAGATAGACATATCAATATTTCATATGTCACAGATCAAGACAAAATGAAATTAATTTCTCAAGAGCAGACTGTTTCCAACCACAGTAGGTCTTTTTTTGGTTAGGACTTTTTTGTGTTTGTTTTTTTTTTCCAGTGATGTAACCGAGAAAATGTTATTTGGTTGATTTGTTTTATTGCTCCAACCAAATGGTTATCATAAACACCAACTTCAACAAGTAGTCTATATATTTGTTTGGGGAAGATTACAAGTCAGCACCATTAAACAAAAAAATAAATGGTTAATGATGCACTGACAACTAGGCTTAAGTCTATAAAATGTAGGTAGCACCTTTAGAAGACAAAGGCTACCTTGTATGGTTATATGAATTATTAGTCTTTAAAAGAGAGGAATAAAAATCAGTCATAAAAAAACCTGTATGACTTCTCTCAAAAAAAACCTCTTGTGAAAAAAGAGCCTAGAAATTGGAATGGAAAACATAGTACTCTAAGCCACTGCTACGACCTTTCCTATAACCATTTCCAATGTTAGAACAGGTTAGGTTTAGTCAAAAAAAGCTGGAAAACATTGACTTGTGAAATAGTAATGAAAAAGAGAAAGAAAAATAAAACCCTAGAGAAAAAAAAATATGCACAATACTACTGCTCACTGGCCACTGACAGATGCAATGATCATCCCTTCCTGGCCAACTCTCCCAATTTATACACTGAGCATGCCATATTATGACATGGAATATCCCTTTGGATAGTTTGGGTCAGCTGTCCTAGCTATGCTCCCCCCCAGCTTCTTGTGCACCTCCTCACTGACATTATGTTGGGTGATGCTATTTTTATTACATGAGGTTCTCCCAGTGAATAGTAGATACTGCAAAGAGCAGTTCCATGGATTTGAGACATCAGTACGAGTTGAGCTCTCATCTTAATGGATGGTGTTTACCTTCTGAACCACCCTCATTGTTGCAATGCAACCCATTTCATTCACTTCTCATGTTCATCAACAGAAAAGAATGAATTTTAATATTAAAATTAAATAAATGGACACTAGTACAAAAAATACTTGAATGTTTTGGGGTGGACTCGAAAAGATGACTTAAGAGTTGATGCATACTAACTGAAATACAACCCCCCCAAACTCTCCCATCTTCCTATGTCCCTGTAAACTGAGTCTTTAGAAATTTAAAATTATGAGAAGGTATTTGGCAAACTTAATTTAAAGGCCTGAAGGGTTTCAAAGTGTCATTGCCTGGCAATAGAGAAAGGATGATCTTGTTTTATGGCACTAAGCTGGACTTTAAAGGGATTGTGTTTCATTTGGTCCTTACCATAAACTTCCCTAGAGAGTAACTGTCTTCATCTGAGCTTGTGTGGTCTTGGCTCACTTGAACTAAATATGTGAAGCAATCAAAAACTAACCATAAATACAATCAACAGGAAAAAGAAAAATACTCAGTATTCTTAAAAGATGCTGTGTTTTACATCACGTATTTCAATGCACGTCATCAAGTACAGTGAGGATTTATTCAAAGTCTGTCTACAGCACTTAGCAGCATTAGTGCATTTTGGATTATATTCTAAGATAGTGTTTTACCGGGAGCAGCACCAAAGGGAAGATCCTCACTGAAATCTCAGCTATAACTTTAAACAAAACAAGGGGATATTATAATGCTGGCAAAATAAAAAAAATTGGATTCTAAAACTCCATTGATATAAAAATGTGAGGTGCAAAACATAGATAACCACTTTGTATACCAACGGCAGGAATGACTGAAAGTGAATGGCAATTTGCACCGAGTGCTGTCCCTTTTCACGTTTAAAGGTGAGCACCAGACAGTGAGATTTGTGTAACACTGAGTATGTACATTCTAAGTTTAATACTAGTTTTTAATAAGAACCTAATTGTAAAAAACTAAGAGTAAAAACTAAGAGTAGAACCAGAATATTTATATTCTAGTATTCTCCTATGCAGTGTTTGTAGTCTGTTCATGAGTCTGATAATTTTTACACTATTAGTGCACTTTTAATCAAGAACATTGAAATTATACTTGTAATTTCTATTGCTGAAAAGCAGTTTCTCAGATAATATTCCACCATGAAAAATTGTGAACAATTGATTTTAAGCACAACCTTTTCAAACTTTCACAGTTTAACTCCATAGCTGCAGGACCGAAAAGCTTTATTAAACATGCTGTCAATGGTCCTATTGTTATGTATAGTCAGTGTTGAACACTACTTATATTCTGCAAGTATAGATTTATCACTATCATATCCTGAACTTTTCTGAATAGGAAATGGGGAAAACTGTTTAATATAAAAAGTTCAGTACTTCATGATTCCCAGATATACCTGTTAGCCATTTCTTCCCTTTATATTTATAAAAATGTGACAATCTGTCTGGAAAGAGAAAACAAACAAAGCTACCATAAGTTCAGATAATTCCTCAACTGGGGAAAGTTTTACAAAACACTAAAAATATTCTGCTTCACCTTCACCTGAACTGCGTACTCTTTTCTCCCTATCTAGTTTTTTCCTTGAAACAAAATAACCACAAAATAAAAAGAAATACTTTGTAATAATCAAAGCTGCCAGGAAAAAAAAGAAAAAAAGGAAAAATTAATTTTATATTAATTCAAATGTGGATACATGATCTTCATGTTTATGAATAATGATATGTATTTCAGTAAAAGAGACGTTTCCATAGAACAGCCCACTTATTACTCTTCATTTTGTCACACTGATACTTGCTGAGGTTCTTCTAATAAAACCGTACAGAATCACAGAAGACATCTTTTTAAACTGTGACAAAAACTTCTAATCAGTTGCTACCTCCATCAAAATTATCAGCTTGATTCTTGTATAAGTGACTCTGACATACCTCTCAGGATTTTTACATTTCCCTCATCCTTTATGGTAGCTATTCATTATTTCTAGAAGACTGGAAAAGCATTAACAATGACAGAAGAGCCATAAAAAGAACATTTTGTTCACTTCTAAAATTTCCCTTACCTCTGGTAACCTTTTCTGCTTCTGAACAGAGATTCCTTTCATGAGAGCTTATTTCAACAGTATTTTGGATCTTATTAGCATTCATAGTATTAGAAAAATGGTCTTGTATGGTTTCAGAAGAAAGGATTTAGCTCCTGACACTTTGATCCCACAGAAACTATGTCATGGGCTTTCAGTGTGAGATCTCAGAAAATCAAGTCCTTTCATTTTACTAGTGCAAAGTTTATAAAATGATTCTATTTCTTTCTTACATTTTTCAAAAGAAAAGGCGTAGAATAAGGAAAGTATGAAGATAATTCTTCACGTAGGCTGAACAATATGTAAAACTGAATTTTCAATACAGAAAGTTCACATGGCTCACAGCTTCCATTCATGAGTGTCTGATCAAATTAGTGTTATGTCTCAGACAACTGCACTGTCTTGTACTCAGCAGGTGTGCCTGCTGTTTCTTACTCAGGGGATGAGGCTGATGGCTCTCCACAGCTGAGGGATGAAGGGGGTTAATGTCACAATGAGTGGTTGCAAACAGCAGTAAATCCTCCTCCACTTTTAAACCTTAGGAAAATATAGCATACTATGGGTTTGTTCTACATCCAGGTCAAAGGTTTTATAAGTAAACATTAAGGCTATCACCACTGTATTTGTTAGCACAATAAAAGGATTCAAGATCTATCCATGGTAGATGAACAGGTAATTTGTCTGTGGAACTGATAACGGTGGTCAGATAAGTTTTAATAAGATAGGACCAAATAATATAGTTCCTGTAGTTCTGTTTCACCAAACAGCCTCAGACATAACTACAAGACATCACAGTTTATAACAACAAAAAGTCCAGCATTTTTTAATGTGCACAACCCCCTCTGTGTCTGCCTTATATGTCATTGTCCACACTCTAGTTTGCAGTCATTTGGAATCACTTCCATATGTTGCTAGCATATAAGGTAACTAGGGCTTATATGTTATTTAAATTATTAAATTCCATTCTGCCAAATTATCAGCATTTACCATATTATCGTAATTATACAGTCATGCTGTCTTTAATAAACAAAATCTTTCCTTTCTAATAGTTGATATGTCCTAACCTCAGCCAAATGACTTCTGTTTTAATTCCATAACCTACAGGAAAAAGTCAATCAGCCTCTGATTCAGTAAAATCTATCTTATATATGAGGATACTTAAAAGCAATTGTTTAATGCAAAGCTGAGGTGCTAGACCTAATTTTTGCATGCATTTTTTTTCTAATGGTAAAACAAGGAAAGAGGCATAAAAGTTTCTCACACGTGGTACTGATGCAGATGTATGTTAATATTTGCTTTCAAAATGTATTCCCAGGCTGGCTTCCGTAGATAATTCTCTCAAATCTTGAAGGTTTTATAAAAAGATAACAGGAGCGTTATACTGACTTGGTAAATCAATTTTATCTTTTCACTACAGAGTAAGAAATAGAATGTTCTTTTAAAAAAAGATAAAATCTGCATTATTTTTCATAAAACTTTTCAATTGCTTGGTTTTACAGTGTTTTTTATCACATTTTCTTAGTCTCTTTATAATGTACTTTTTTAAAGAATACTGAGCAAACAAAAGTCAGGAATAATTCTGAAATTAAATAGTTGGAAATCTTAAAAAACTCTTTTTTTCCTCCACTTGATCATTCAGACTTTGTTCTTTCATCCTCAGATCCTCACACCATCAAAATATACAGAAAGAAAACTGACTATTAAGCAGATTTAGTTTAGAGAAAATTTATTTCACATGCTTGGTGACTATGTTCATATCACAAAGTAGACCACAGTTTTGAATTTCTGGTAGACTGCAGGACAGAGATTTCTTTTCTATGGTCGTGTATAATTTTCTCATAATTTCAAAACTTAAACTCCCAATTTAATAGAAGTTGGTATTTTTTATTCATTTATTAAGTTAAATACATATCCACTTGAGTCTACATGCATTTCCTCTCTGGCTATAAGCATACAAGCATAAATCATTTTCTAAATAGATTTAGAAGAAACATTTTACAAGACAGGAACTACGCTGTTATGAGTTCCGGCAAGAAGATTATCCTTTCAAAGTAAAATAATGTCTCTGATTTATGAAAGTCATTACTCCAGTTCACCAAGATGGTTATTTACTGTTCATTATGATAGAAACTTTTGGGTTATGTTTTTGTCTTTCCTTTACAGTGATAAATCTGTTCAGAATTGCTGCACTTAATCCAGGTAGTAAATTGCACCCAATCTGATGAGTTGCAATGAAGCGTCCACCCTTGAATATGCCAAACATTCAAGTTCCATGTGAATGTCTGTGATATTCAAGTCCCTTCTGATAGTTCTGTGAGGAATGTGTTTTTAGATTATGTGTTCACTGAATTAAACACAAAGCTTTGCATTGGGGATCACATATTCAGGCATCTCCCCTAGACTATTATTTTGGCTAAGATGCATTACAAGATTTTTACTAGATTCAAATTATTTTCCTCCATTTCTGAATGCTACTTAAAAGTAATGAGAATTAGTTATATGTCAGCAAATATTTGAAGAGGAAAGCAAATTCTCAGTTTATAGCAGGAATTTTTTTTTTCCAAAAATATATGTTCTATAGACTTTGCCTGAATTCTTTCTATTAATAAAAATGTTAGTATTAGTATTTGGGGATTTTTGGGTTTTTTTATTCTGATTTTATTCACTTAATAGGGATTGAGAATTTAAATATTGAGGTACAACAAAATGAAAGGAATGATACAGTGAAACAAATTATTCTCTCTTCAATGCTCTGGGTTTATAGTATTCATATGGATAATACATGTTGAAGACTTTCAGTTACAGTTTAGTTAGTAACCCTTTTTCCCAGGTTAATTCCTGAACACAGCAGTCAGCAGTAAAACTTGCAGTGTCATGCATTTTAGGAGTAATAAAAAATCTTCTGTGGTGCACTTTGAATTCATTTTTGACATACACCTACTACAGATTTACAATAATTTATCTTCGTGCTGAATAAGCCTCCTATTTTTCACACCTCACCACACCACTTTTGTGAGGCTTAATTACAATGCTGTCTCTTTTCCATTTAAAAGTGTCAGAATTTATATTATAACTTTCATACTAAAACCAGTAAGCACTAAATAGTCATGCCATCCAAAACCAAGTTCCACTGAAGCTGAAAAAATTAATTTTTGTTGCAGTTAAGTGCAATCTCCTGCTGGTTTTCCCTTTCTCCCAGGAAGGATATGTTACTATAACTTAACAACCAAATTATTGCTAAAACATGTAGTTCTGAAGGGTTGAGATAAATGTATTTTAGTATTTTTTGCCAATTAATAAACAGTCCCTTCAGCTTGAAAACAAATCCTGAACAGTTTGGTGTAAGCTGACTGGTATTTAGGAATTGTGCAGCAAGAAATCAAATTGTTTCCTTATAATGTGAAAATGTTTTATGATATTTTTGTAAAATTGTGAATTCATACCACTTTTGCTTTACAGTAATTTTAATGTGATGTACTCAAATCAAATGGATGCTTACTCAGAATCAAAAAGTTGTTCTATATTTAAGAACTACGTATCAACCATATTAACTTCTGTACTATATGCTTTACTCCGTTAGAGAATATCAAGTTCGTGAATTCCAGCACCCACACGGGTCCCTGAAGACACTGTGGTTTAGAATGTATTTCTTCATTTTAGTTAATTACAGAAAAATTCCCCAGTAAAACAGATCAAAATAACATTCTTATCAGCTACAAAAAATACGTCTTTAGTGGAATAAACCCACACATTTTTAAAGGAGATTTATATAACTTTAGGTAACATTTTGATGGAACTTATGACTTTGTCTTAATTTTTTCCATCTTGGAATATGCAACAATTTCATTGAAATATACCCAGTTGTAAAAAGGTTGCTTTTTTCTGATTCTTCCTAGAGGAAAGTATACCTATGCATAAATGTTTTCTTGATAATACTAAAGATTGCATCAGCTGAGTTTCTGATACACATCACAGCCCAAGATGTTTTCCCCTGCCCTTCCTGTGACAATCCTGCGTTACACACTAAAGCTGTTTTCTCCAAGGGGTCAGCAAAGGAGCTTACAGATACTCTGTTTGCTTACCTACTCTAGTCTAGCCACTCAGCACCAAATATGGGGATTGTTTCATATTTATTTGGCAGTATGCACTTTCATTATAAATAATTCTGGATTCTTCTTAGTAAATTTTGCTATATGGAGTTCACTTGTACGAAGTAAGGAAAACATGCACTGGAACTTGCCTGGGAAAGCACTGGCAGACTTCGCATTTGCGTAATTTAACCTTTAAAACAGATCTCCGTGACATTAAACACGATTCCATTTTTCCAAACTNAAAAATACTGTTTCCTTACAGTATGAAGTGCATGTTTAAAGTAGTATCAGAGTCAAACACTTCTATATGAAGTGCTCTGACATTACAACTGTTAGATCATTTCATTAGTCTTTTCAGGTGCATCTGCCAAGTTCAATTGACTTAGTACTGAAGACTGTGTTCTAAGTCTCAGGAAATTTTTGATTGTAGATGAAGAATTTTAACAACAAGATGAAAAATGGACCAATAAACATGGTAAGACTTCAACAGATCAGAAGGTTTTAATTTTTNATGTTTTTGTCTTTCCTTTACAGTGATAAATCTGTTCAGAATTGCTGCACTTAATCCAGGTAGTAAATTGCACCCAATCTGATGAGTTGCAATGAAGCGTCCACCCTTGAATATGCCAAACATTCAAGTTCCATGTGAATGTCTGTGATATTCAAGTCCCTTCTGATAGTTCTGTGAGGAATGTGTTTTTAGATTATGTGTTCACTGAATTAAACACAAAGCTTTGCATTGGGGATCACATATTCAGGCATCTCCCCTAGACTATTATTTTGGCTAAGATGCATTACAAGATTTTTACTAGATTCAAATTATTTTCCTCCATTTCTGAATGCTACTTAAAAGTAATGAGAATTAGTTATATGTCAGCAAATATTTGAAGAGGAAAGCAAATTCTCAGTTTATAGCAGGAATTTTTTTTTTCCAAAAATATATGTTCTATAGACTTTGCCTGAATTCTTTCTATTAATAAAAATGTTAGTATTAGTATTTGGGGATTTTTGGGTTTTTTTATTCTGATTTTATTCACTTAATAGGGATTGAGAATTTAAATATTGAGGTACAACAAAATGAAAGGAATGATACAGTGAAACAAATTATTCTCTCTTCAATGCTCTGGGTTTATAGTATTCATATGGATAATACATGTTGAAGACTTTCAGTTACAGTTTAGTTAGTAACCCTTTTTCCCAGGTTAATTCCTGAACACAGCAGTCAGCAGTAAAACTTGCAGTGTCATGCATTTTAGGAGTAATAAAAAATCTTCTGTGGTGCACTTTGAATTCATTTTTGACATACACCTACTACAGATTTACAATAATTTATCTTCGTGCTGAATAAGCCTCCTATTTTTCACACCTCACCACACCACTTTTGTGAGGCTTAATTACAATGCTGTCTCTTTTCCATTTAAAAGTGTCAGAATTTATATTATAACTTTCATACTAAAACCAGTAAGCACTAAATAGTCATGCCATCCAAAACCAAGTTCCACTGAAGCTGAAAAAATTAATTTTTGTTGCAGTTAAGTGCAATCTCCTGCTGGTTTTCCCTTTCTCCCAGGAAGGATATGTTACTATAACTTAACAACCAAATTATTGCTAAAACATGTAGTTCTGAAGGGTTGAGATAAATGTATTTTAGTATTTTTTGCCAATTAATAAACAGTCCCTTCAGCTTGAAAACAAATCCTGAACAGTTTGGTGTAAGCTGACTGGTATTTAGGAATTGTGCAGCAAGAAATCAAATTGTTTCCTTATAATGTGAAAATGTTTTATGATATTTTTGTAAAATTGTGAATTCATACCACTTTTGCTTTACAGTAATTTTAATGTGATGTACTCAAATCAAATGGATGCTTACTCAGAATCAAAAAGTTGTTCTATATTTAAGAACTACGTATCAACCATATTAACTTCTGTACTATATGCTTTACTCCGTTAGAGAATATCAAGTTCGTGAATTCCAGCACCCACACGGGTCCCTGAAGACACTGTGGTTTAGAATGTATTTCTTCATTTTAGTTAATTACAGAAAAATTCCCCAGTAAAACAGATCAAAATAACATTCTTATCAGCTACAAAAAATACGTCTTTAGTGGAATAAACCCACACATTTTTAAAGGAGATTTATATAACTTTAGGTAACATTTTGATGGAACTTATGACTTTGTCTTAATTTTTTCCATCTTGGAATATGCAACAATTTCATTGAAATATACCCAGTTGTAAAAAGGTTGCTTTTTTCTGATTCTTCCTAGAGGAAAGTATACCTATGCATAAATGTTTTCTTGATAATACTAAAGATTGCATCAGCTGAGTTTCTGATACACATCACAGCCCAAGATGTTTTCCCCTGCCCTTCCTGTGACAATCCTGCGTTACACACTAAAGCTGTTTTCTCCAAGGGGTCAGCAAAGGAGCTTACAGATACTCTGTTTGCTTACCTACTCTAGTCTAGCCACTCAGCACCAAATATGGGGATTGTTTCATATTTATTTGGCAGTATGCACTTTCATTATAAATAATTCTGGATTCTTCTTAGTAAATTTTGCTATATGGAGTTCACTTGTACGAAGTAAGGAAAACATGCACTGGAACTTGCCTGGGAAAGCACTGGCAGACTTCGCATTTGCGTAATTTAACCTTTAAAACAGATCTCCGTGACATTAAACACGATTTCATTTTTCCAAACTCTATTTCCAGTTCAGTCAACAACCTCAGATTTACAATATCTCCATATCCTGGCTGAAGGATTTCACTATGGACATAAGGAATATTGCGTGTTATATAAGGTGAACCTGCCAATGTCTGTATGAGGAAACTTCAAGGGACAAAGGTAACAGTGACAGAAGTGTCACTGTGCACTCTGGCCTGGCCCAGAAACCTGGCACAGACCCCTCTGCAGCAAGAACACAGCTGAAAGACCTGTACTGTTCAAACCCCTCCAAAACCTACAAGTGTTTCACACAGGATTTTTTTCCCTCCTGTTGTAGCACAATATAATCCAATACTGAGCCTCTCATCAATGATAAGGTTTAAGCTAGGCCACTTTCCTATGCTTTCCACCCCACTGCAGATGATGTTAGAGATGATCTCTGTATTTTAAAAGGTTTGGTAAAGGAAGCTTTATATAAATAAAAAATANGTGTGGTTTACAAGTAGAAAGAAATCATGTGATATGTTCTAAATGTTTTTGTTTCTATATATACAGAGAAAAATTTTTAAGGTTGGTATATCAGAAAAAGAGAATCCAGCTTGGCACTTCCAGATGGCGTGCTGTGCATCTTTGCAAACACGCAGCTGCCTCTTTCCTTTCAAATAGATTTGAAGTTCACAGAATAGCTGGTGTTGGTGATCATAAATACAAATTCATTGAATAAGACAGAAGGTTTATTTTATTTTCTCTTATCTCCTGTCCTAAACATGAACACATCAACTACACAGAACACAATGCAGTATACATCACAATATTACGGTTCCAGGCGAACCCACTCACTGATGGATGTGAGAACAGAAAAAGTTACCAATTCAGAAAAAAGAAAAATTGATTTAAAATATACAAATGTTTCAAATAGAAACATGCTGCTATTTTGTAATATATCTATGTTAGATTATTATATTTTCCATACTGAAAGCTGGAGTTGTAGTCTCTAATGTGTTAATCTGTTTTCCTGACTATCCACTGAACTTAGCTGGCTAAGTAATAAGTTGCTTAAAAACCTGATACCTTTTGTTAAAGAAAAAGCTGTGCTTATTAAAAATTCTGAATAAGTTCTTCCTTGATTTTCTTAATTTTCTTTTTAAAATATAAATGACTAACTCAACTATTACGTGTGTTTGACAGAAATAATTTGAAAGTAATTATACAGAGCTAAGCATTTAAACTCATGGGTAATTTGAATGCAGCTTCTTTCACCCTTTATAATTATGTACTTCTGGTGTTGTTCTCTTGAGTGAACATTACCCTTTAAAAAATGCAGAGAAAGATGTAAGTGTTAAAAATTCACTCTGCAGTATGAGACTTCAAGATACGGTACAGTAAAAGAATGTAGAACAAAGAAAGCCTTTCTGTGAAGTACAGATGTATTTTCAGCAGGGACTTAGAACTCTCAAAACAGGTATGAGAGACTTTTTTCCTGTTATAAAAACAAATTCACTACTTTGAAAAAAGAGCTGTACAGATTGTGTGTCTATAGACAGAGGCCAATCATCTATAACCCTAAGACAATCTTATTTTGTCTTGTTTTGATTTTGCCTCTGGTTGCTCGTCAGTACATTGAGTAAGATGGTCTAATACTTAAATGGATTTTAAACCTACATATATTATTTAAAATGCAGAGATGTTTTACAATCTGTAGATTTGTTTTGGACTTAGCTAGATGAGAACACAATTGTATAGTAATAGCTCTTCTTCAGTGTTTGAATTCTAATTGATAAAAGTCATGTCTCCTCCCTGACCTTGTTAAACAGGACAACATAGCATCCTCTGGTACTGTTCATTTTTCAGTGATCATCCACTGAAGTAATGGAAAAATCATAAATACCAACATTTTAAGAATGACATGACTATTGACCTTTGAGCTCCACAAAATATTGGAAGTTATTATAAGGCAGTGAAATTTCCTCATTACCAGTCTGTAGTGTTGACACAGTAGAGGCTAAATATAAGTTTTTATTTAATTCTGAAGAGGCATGACTTTTTTTTTCAAGGGTTGACAAGAAATTTGACACAGCCAGAGGCAAGTGTTTTATAGGAATTAGGTGGTCAATGAAGAAATGTAAGTGTGGACAACAAATGGAGAGTGCTTCATAATTTATGAAACTACTTTTCAGCAGAAGTAGCAAGATAGAAATTATACTGGAATTAGAAAAATTTGGAAAAGTGTCTCCTGCAGTTAGAAAGAAGACACATGTTGATTCGTGTTATTGAGACCACTCATAACTTGCTGAAAGTTCAGTTTTTGGTATATCTTTAAAGATAAACTCATAATTTCACAAGAAACATTGAGTTGTTTGTTCTCACTGAGTTTAAGACCAAACTTGTTGCTTTAAGAAAATAATAATTTATTCAGGTAAGTTGCAGATTAAACACCGACTTTAGGTTAAAATGTAGTTAAAGATAGATACTTGAAAACTAGAAGTCTGATAACTTGTTATTTTATCACCTGGTCTCCATATTTGTTGTGGATGAATCTAATATTTCTTTGGCAAGATACTTTTGTTGGATGTCCAACTTGCTGTGGCCAATGTCAATTATTTTACCTTTTAAATTTTTTTTATTTTACAATTATTTTACTCTTACTGTTCATCCAGTCCAAATGAAGTTGAAATTAAATATTTAAACCCTGTGTGTTACAGATTTGAAAACAGTACTATAATGTTCATTTCATATTAGTAACCTTCTGTGTTTTCCCATCAGAAAAATGTGTAGGCAATGGGGAATTACTAAAGTTTAAATTTGCTTAGGGATTATGTTCAGTCCTTCAGTATGCAAATAATGACTCTCTCATCTTGGAGAATTTCTACTACACTTATAATTGTACATAGTTTTTCTAAATAATAGTACTTTCTTAGTCCATACTTTTGTGAATTGGATTGTGTTTTATGCAGTACCTGTAAGAGCCTCAGACTTGTGTGATCATAATGTGTTTTGTAGCAAGTAATTTTTGAGAAAACTGTGTTTAAAGTTAGACACTGCAGAACATTTAGAGAAACTGCTAGAATTCTTATGGTTAATAATACTCACTAATAGTGAAGGAGAAACTGGACCATTGGAAGTTCATGGGAAAACAAAGAAAACCACTCTGTTCTGAGACTCACAGAATGAACAGAATTCATTGGAGACTATCATGTACTAAAAAATTATGTGAGCAATATATTCTAAGTTGCTAATAAAATTGGATGTTAATTGCAAGGAGATTATTACATTCGTCCATCTTATTAATAAAATTATATAATCTAGTAGGTAGATGTAATTTTGAAGTTAAAAATGGTTAACATTTCCATCTCTTGCATGGGATATGGCACAAGTCATCCCTCTGCCCATTCAAGTCTATGTTACAATGCCACACCATACTGCTTATGCTGTTGAACAGGTGTGCTATCATAGTTACTGTCATATGGAGTAGAAGGCATTTTGGACATAGTTCCCAGCTTTCTATGGTAAATATGGAATGGCTTAGGCATTTAAATATTTGGGAAAAAAAAGCAAGTCAGAGACATGTAATATATCTCTTTTTTTTTTTCTGGAATGTCCTTGCAATACATTTACCAATCTCCTATAATATAAATTAATATCCTTATCACTGCTGTTTCTGAAGCTGACAGATATTAATGGTAAAGTAAAAGTTTAAATTATGCTTGGTTTTCTTTTACTGCTGTTTATTCAATGATTTGAAAGCATTCTACAAATTTAAAATGTAGAATTAATTGCCCATAAGGCACATGATGAATTGAATCAATTTTAATAATGGTGCCTATGACTGAGTAGCAACCAGAAATCAAGTGGTTTGCTATGTCAGTGAAGATACACAGGACAGATTGTCAGACTCCTACTGTCATTTTTTTTCAACAGAGAAATACTGTTGCTTCCCAGGAGTTTGTTATTTTTAGTGACTACTTACAAGCTGATGGTTTCTTCTTTATTTTCTTTTTTGATGCTTCATTTTGAATTGTATTTTGGAGGTGGAGTGACTGCTACACTGAAGGCCTAGAAGATGATCATACAATGCTGATAGATCTGTCATATCTTTTGGCTTCAACTAAAGAGCATAATAGGCAATCTCCCTGTTCAATTCACTCTGTAGGCTCCCAAGTACACCAAACATCTATTTACTTCACAGTAATTCTGTCTTTGATCTCATTTAAGACAGTATTAAGGTCTTACTCAGTTAAGTGTTCTGAAAATGAGTAATAGGCAAATGTAAAATACTTAATTCCACTGTCAATCAATTTTAAAGTTGTTTTTTGAGGTTTACAAAAATGTTATGTTATTAACAACTATGTCCTAGTATTTGTTTAACACACAGTTCTCAAAACTTTGGGGAATTAATGGACGAAAATTCCTTTATTGATCTGCGGTGTCCTTGGCAGACAATGGCATAACTATACTGGTAAAAGCATTAAACACCAAAACATTGTCATTATCATCTAAGATAGAATCAGAGATTTATGTAGAATCATTTAGATTGGAAAAGGTATTTAAGATAATGGAGTCCAGTAGTAAACCCAACATTGCCTAGTCCATCACTCAACCGTTACATGTAGGTAAAACCTTACAATAGGAAGGCCTTATAAAACATAATTCAGGCCTTGCTGTTCTGGCTAAACTAGCCTGTTAAGTTCCCATGAGAAAAGAATCAGAAGAAATGAATCAGTTTGTATAACAATGTATTCTTGTAAAAAAACAATTCACACCTGTGAAGAAGATTCTACCCATAAGAATCCAGAAAGAAAACATGTAAACATCTGGGTAAAGAGAGAGCCTTAGCACAAAAGCACCTTCAAACCAATGCATTGAGTGGCAAGAAAGTTACTAACCAATTAAACATGATAACTTTGAAAACTGTATAAAAATAGGCTGTGACATTCAAGTGGGGGCTTTTTGCTGCTTGACTTTGAGAGTGTTGTGCCTTTGTCCACCACTGTTGTGACATCCAACCATGCTGCTAAGTGCCTCATCTACCTCCGGGGATGCCGATTCCTCCGCTTCCCTAGTCAGCCTGTTCCAGTGCTTGATAACTCTTCTGGTGAAGAACTTTTTCCTCCTATCCAATTTAAACCTCCCCTCAAACAATTTGAGGCCATTTTGTCTTGTCCCATATTTGTGAAAAGAGACAAACCCCACCTGGCTACAACCTCCTTTCAGGTAGTTGTAGAGAGGGATAAGGACTTCCTTCATCAACTCCTTATAAGACTGGTGCTCCAGATGCTTCACCAGTTTGTTGCCCTTCACTGGACTCTCTCCATCAACTCAATGTCTTTCTTGAAGTGAGGGACACAAAACTGAGCACAGGATTTGAGGTGTTGCCTCACCAGTGCTGAGTACAGGGAGAAAATAATTTCCCTAGTCCTGCTGGTCACAGTATTCTGATAGATGTCAGGATCCCACTGGCTTCTGGACACACTGCTGGCACATGTTCAGTTACATTTATATATAACACAGTGACAGTCTTTGCACATTCCTTCTACCCTTGTACAAAAAGCCAGCACACATGGATCACATAGAAACTGGAATTTCTGCCTCTCTGGTAATTTGTGATTATGCACAACAATCTACTTACAGTTATTTTCTGGCTTCTTTTGTACAAGAGCAGTAATGATAATTTCAGAAGTTTTCTAAGAGCAAGTCTCAACTCTGTTGGTGGTGATTGTTTCCTCCTTGTGTGGAATGATCCCTCATCCCTTCAGCAAGAGTTGTACATTCTGCTTGCAGAGACACCTTTATGCTGTATGAGCAGTTATAACATACAGCCCATCCGTCTCTGTCTCAGATACAATGCTGTCTTTTCCCTTCACTTAGCAGGCAAATCAAACTGATCAGAATGCAATGTTCCCTTCTGTCTTCAGCATTTTACCACACTTGAGGAGTTATGGATTTTTTCCACTAGGAGGAAAAAGTAAACATGGTGTTTCTTTGATGCAACCCTGTTTACAAAGATGGCACAAAATGCGATTTCTCTAAACACAATGGGAAGCAGAGGAGAAACAGCAGAAATGTCTTAGTGCCAAAGCATTTTTTGGAGCACTTAGTCCACATGTTAGTTCAGATGTTGCCATTCCCTGAGCCAACGGTGCTTGTGGTTTGTTTCACTGCTTCTCTTCTTCAGGAGTGTGCATTCTTTTTCCTTCCTCTTTCTGTGAAATAAGAAACACTCACAAATCAGCACCCAATGAGATTCTTTCTACCAGCATTTCTGTTCTTCAAAAAATAATGCAATTTAAAGATACAGAATTTAAAATGGACTGAAAATATAATCTGAATCATTCCGATTTTTTTTTCTAATCTGTAATGAATTCTTCCTTAGTAATGAAATCTTCTTTCACCTGTAATATGAACTTTTAGGAGTATGACATTTTGGAACTTTGTAAAAGAAACCACACCTTTATAAAAATTAATTGCAATTACATTTATTTTCAAATTAAAATCTAATTAAAGTCACATAATCTTGTACTACTGACAGTTTTAGTTAGGTTCCTTTTCAATAGAAGCAGTATAATTTCACAGTTTAAGACTACTTGTACGGTAACGTTTAGACTGGGGCTACAAAAGCCTTTATTCAATTGGTGTGTAAATTAATTAGAAGGATTAATGTGTGACTTTATACCACCAGACATATAATATGACCTTATACTTTGCCATTAATAACCTTAGAATTTGCAAGTAAAAATATGCTAATGTAATGATCGCGTTGGCAACATAACACTGATTAAAATGAAAGCACATTTCAGATTTCAAATTTTTATAAAGTTTTCAGGAAAAAATACTCTTCTATAAAAGAATACTGGATGTTTTATACTAAGATTTTTACCACAGCCTTTAAGAAAGGTTAACTTTTTTAAACTTCTTTGGACTCACTCCAGCAAGCTAATTATTTCAAGGCCTTATTTTCTCATCTGACAAAAGAGAACATTGTGGAACATAGTGTCAGAAGACCAGGAGAGGTCAAGGTATAGACCTTTCAGCCCCTGCTGAATATGATATGCTTTATCCATATAGCCAGTCTTGGTGAAAAAACTATTGGTTCATCCAACATAATTTGCCATTATTAAATCTATGTTGAGTATTCCCGATTACTCACTTGCCTGAACACGCCTGTACATATATTCCAAAGTGACATCCTCTCCTCCAAGGAGAAAGAAGAGCTTGTGCAGCCCACAGTTATTCAGGCTCTCCTTCTGGCATGTCTTAATGAAGGGAATAACATGAAGTTTTTTCCCAATCATGGATCCCTCCTCCAGCTGTCACCCTTTCTCACTGAAGACATACAGGCACATTCCAATCACGATCCACCAACTCTTTCAGCACTTTCACGCTGAAATAGTTGATGAAATGTTCCTGCTGTTCAAGCTGATGAATTTAGATATATTCAGTTTCTCTAGGTACTTCTAAGGTGTTACTCCCAGATGATAGCTGTCTCACTCCTCAGACTAAGCTGTTACACACAGAGGTGTGAAAACAGGCAATACCTGTGAAGATCAAGACATAAAGGCATTGAGTTCTTTAGCCCACCCCATGCCATCTTTCACTTGTTAGTTCCCCTACCCATCAGCAAACTCACCTTTTCCCTGAACTTCTTTTTGCAATTAGTTTAACTGCAAGAGCCTTTTTTTTTTTTTTTTTTAATCTCTAATATTCCTTGCTGGGTTTATCTCCATCTGGTCTCTGCTCTTCAATTTTTCCCTAAGTATCTGAGAAATGCTATGCTACTCTTTTGTTGTCTGTCATTTCCGTCTCTTATGCACTGCTTTTTGCATCTTAGTTCAAAAGTTATTAACATATGTGCAAAAAAAATAGGTCATACTCAGGATGAATAAGTATTACACCAGGATAAAAACTTACCAAGTTTAAAGTTTCAGGGATGTGAATATTCTGGTGAGATAGAAATTTTGGACTACAGAGGAGATATTTTGAAAAGGAAAAATGTTACAGCTATATCAATGTGTTTTACAGCCCTATATTTCTGGCAGCTTTAATTAACACAGCAACAAAACCAACCAACCAACCAACCAAACACAGAAAGAACCCCAAATGACAGTCTACAGAAAGATGTGCACGTGGATAACTTAAAAAATCCAGATTAAACTAGTACATCTTCATCAACATGTAACTTGAATATAATATTAGGTTCAGCTACCATTTTTTTAACCTAATTCCTTGTTGTTGAAAAGCATGTCAGACTCCTAGACTAAGGTAGGGAGCAGCAGGGATCAAACAAGTTGTTGCATGTCGATTCACACAGAGGAAAGGTGCCAACAGAAAAGCGTCAAGATCTGTTTCGACATGTTATAGAGTATCATAACTCAATATAGGTATTTTTGCTGTACGTGTATCCCAGGGTACAGAAGGGACACAGATTTAAATTTTTGCCTGCGATTTCTCCTACATTAGTGTGCCATTCTGTATAGGCTGTACTAAATCTGTCGGCAAAACATAAAAAATAAATTACCACACCATACAACTGAAAAATCTGGCAGAGGACATGCTGCTAGAGGTGACAGGAGCAGTAGCAGCAGGTGCTGCAGAAAGAAATTTCATCTTGAACCAGGTTGTACTTTACACTTTAGCCAGTTTACTCAGATTAATTTCAAAGTTTTTGGATAACAAATGCACCCTTGAAGAAAAGACTTCTTAAAAAAATCACATTAATAGGCCTTTGATGTAATAGCTGGTAGGCTGGCTGTCTTTAAAGAGAAAAGAAACTGAATTAGGGAAAGGATGTGAGGATGGCTCTGGAAAGAACTTGCTATCAGGTAAAATCCAGGCCACTGAATCAAAATAAAATGAATCATGTCATATGACTGAAAATTGTTATAATAGTGCTTTTTCTTTTTTTTCTTTTTTCTTTTCTTCTTTTTTTCTTTTTTCTCCTTTTCTTTTCTTTTCTTTTCTTTTCTTTTCTTTTCTTTTCTTTTCTTTTCTTTTCTTTTCTTTTCTTTTCTTTTCTTTTCTTTTCTTTTCTTTTCTTTTCTTTTCTATTTCTTTTCTTTTCCCCTTTTATAACTAAATATCCCAAAAAGTAAAATGTGGGCCAGTAAATTTAACCTATTAATCTTTAAGTAATGATTTATATTTTCTTTAAATTTAAGAGAAAAGCAAGTTTTACTTTATTTTCTCTCAAAATGCCTAATTTAAAGAATTAAATTTTTAAAAGAGAGTATATTACTGGGGAAAAAATCAAAAATAAAACAAAATAAAAGGAAACAAAACAAAAAAAACCCAAGAAAAATCCCTATGGTTCTTACTTAAATACTCAAATTGGTTTTGATAAACTTATTTTGTGTCAGTAAATATCTAAAAAACAAAACCCCTTTAAGAGGTCTATTCTTTATCCTCTGCTGAGTGGTCTTACACTGGAAGTATTCTACTTTTGTAAGGGTTTAACTCCTCTGCATTGAAGGTATGGAGTGGACATCAGTTCTTCAAACAATGACATGAATAATTCTATAGATAAACAATTTTAATGAGCTACTCACCTGTTACAAACCAAATGCTACACAGAATAACAGTGTCCTTCATGCCCAGTTCCCCACCTCACTTCAGTCTTTCTGAAATACGGAGGCTTTTGCCTGTGGTGGGGAGAATCTCTTTGCTTCCTTTAGGTAAGCTGGCTGTTTTTCATTCTCTCTCTTCTGTGACCCTTGGGGGTGGAGTCTGGACAGACTGACTGATTAGTGAAAATTAGTGCATAATGTTGAGGATCTTTTATGTACGATGTGTTTGTGTCTATTTTACTTTTCTCTTTGCACGTCCACAGTCTAGATCTACCAGAAGTATTTCTGATTTTTGTCAGTCTGATACAGATTTTGATGATGAATTCTGATTAATAAAATGGCAGTTAATTAAACTTCTGTGACTTCATATAATGGCTGTAATTCCAAGGCTGCACAAGGCTCTTATAATATTCTTCTGTGAAAATCCATAGCAGAATAATAAAATTTTTAGTTCTGGTCTGAGAATATCTTTGTTGGTAGAAGGAAGCATAATCTTTTTTAATTAGGACAAAACTTGTTTAATCTGTAGGTTGATTAATCTGTCCAATGCCTAAGTGGCACTGTTATGTAATAACTGTTCTGGTTTCACTAAGATCTACCCTGTAAAAGTTTCTGGCGGGAGAATTGGATGAACAACTTCTTTATTTCTGACTCACTAATTTAATTAATTATAGTCTTCTTAATTAGTTATATCTCTTTTATATCTCATATGGCCTTGCTCTTCCAGGTGGCAGTCTTTAGAAATAGTAACACTGAAATTAACATAACATACTAGCTTGTAGAGTACCACATTATGTCTTCATGCTACTAGACAAAGATTTTAGTCTCAGTCGTTGGTGTCAGCAAAACATGGGAAATCAGTAATGCAAGGCATTAGAAAGAAATATCTAAAACTCCATATGTTTATTCCATTGTGACTTTTCAAATGACTCACAGTGGAGTTTATTTAGAGGTAGAATACCATGTGTCAGATCAAGTTCTATATGTAACTATCTTGTACAGCCAGCTGGAGAACAGGGAAGAAACTTTCTCATACCAACTTTTCCTGTTTGGGAGTAGTGTTAATAGCCTTTTACTTATGAAAGTATACAAATTATATTATAAATGGAAAGAAAAAATTGTAGCAGCTCAGCTCTCTTTTACATCACCCCAGGTACAAATTCTTGCTAATCAGAGCAGCTCTCAGCTTCATTTCTTCAACATTATCTGAACTGCAAGAAGTCCAAAATCAAAATATATTGAATAGCAACAGCTGGGCTTTATTGCTGAGCCAGATTTCCCCAGAGTTTTAGTAGCACAAACAATTTTTTTTAGTGGTATATTATAGCCTAATTAGTTTAGCACGCCCAAAGTGGGCTTTTGTGGATACCTCTCTCAGGTTTTTCTCTGTATAAGACACCATTCAGTGTAACAGTATTCCCCCAAGACTGATGTTCCTTCCCCTTGGCTGAAGTCTCCAGAGCTCTGGTCAGTTTGTCCTTGGAGAATACCAGGCAGGATTAAAATCTGCCTGCCTACATGAAAATAAAGTGTGTTGAGATGCCAGCACCTGAATGTTACAACTATTCCCTACCCCCTTTCTCCTCCCCATGTACCAGTTTTAATTGTTAGTGGAGGAAGAAATGAAAGTGTAAAGTCCTTGTGAAAAACAGGTAGTATCTCAAAACCTTGGCTAATTCCAGTAATAACCTACAAATACAAGCCTTTAAGGTATGCTTACTGTTCTAGCAGCTGATCTTCCAGTCTCTGATAAATGGTGGCTCACTTCAGTGAAAATAAACAGAATATATGATATTGATTTTACCATGGCTACTTGAAAGGTCTGTTGTATAGGCAATATTGTGGAATTGCAATATGATAAAGTGACTACTGGGCAGGAACATTCTATCTCCTTGGTTTTCTCCCACTTTATCTCTGCTTCATGGGAATATGTAATCCCCTAGAAACAATATACATGTACTATAAAATATTTTTTGCAGTCAGGGAGAAAAAAAGTTGAATCAGCTTTACACATAGTCATAAATATGTTCAGCTTATATAATTTCTTGATGTTCCTAGAGCTCCTTGTATATGTTAACTTAATCATCAGCCTAAATATTTCCATGTTCAAGACTTGAATTTCCATGACACCTAAACATCTTGTTTGGAAATGCACTTCAAAAACTTGCATTTCAGAGCTGCCTTTAAGATCTTAGTATAACACAGATGTGGATGCATGCCCTGGCATGATTTCAGAGCTTTGACAAATATAAGATTTGTCATATAGATACAGGTTTATGCCTAGCATGGTTTAGTGCTGAGAGGAACTACAGAAAATGAACAATGGGCTCATTTGCTGTTGTTTCACAATGCTCATTTGCTGTTATTTTCTTTCATTATTATTATTTTTTTTTTCTTCTTATACAAATATTGCAAGGATGGAGTAGTATAATAATAAACCAGAAATGGTCAGAGCTAAGGAGCAGTGAGCTTAACTGACATGCTTTATAGCAACTGTTGGATAATTCAACAAAACTTGTGCTAAACCTTCACTTGCTTTTGCTCCTGTCCTGGTTTAGGGCAAATTTGGGAGGAACCTTTCAAAGGGGTCCCTCTAGAAAGAAGATTCAAGCGGCCCCTCCACCAACTGGTTTGGGAAAAGATTTCCTTGGAGAAAAGTGGAAAAACTATTTAACAAACAAAGTATTCACAAGCGTTAAAAAAATGAGTGATGTTAAACAATGGAACCTCTCCCTGTTCTGAAGAGATGGCAAATTCATAAAGGCCTTGTTATGGGGTGTAGCTCCACTTCCTCATTCTCTTATCAGTCCCTCCTGCACTGGAAAATGCCACGTCCTGGGCCCTGGTGGGCCACAGGAGTGAGCTCCTGGTGTTTTTCTGTGTTTTCAGTCCAGAGCAGGGGCAATAGTTTCCAAGAAAAAGAAAAGCCGCAGTCTGCCTTAGCTAGCTGAAAAAAAAACCTAACTAAAAGCAAAGGGGAGCTCTCTCGCGCTGTCCGTGCTGCAGACAACACGCACCGAGAGAGAGAAGGTTAAGCTCTTATCTGTATGTTTTTAACTACGGCTGCATCAGACATTGTGCTGCTTCTCTCTCTCTTCACTCTCAGATCTAGTTTTAAAGGTGCAAAACTTATTTCTGGGCTAAACAGATGAACGGGGATACAACTCAGCATCATAAAGTGACCCCAGGACAGCTCCCAATAGACAGTGCATGGTTATGGGTGACATTTCTAAAACAAAATTACTCTACTAACAGTAATTTCCTGTTGACAGCAATAGGGAGTCTGCTTGTATACGCAGGATTTTATAATGCCAAAGTCTTGCCAAACACTACCTGAAGCACATTATCTTCCCCAGCTTGGAGCGAGTATAAAATTATTTGTGGTATACAAGTTATAAGTCATAATCAAGTTCTTGATTAATTGGATCCAACTTTTACTTAGCATCAGTCTTCTTGTTATAGAAAATGTAATGGAGCTGTGGTAGCTATGAGAAATAATGAGAAGAGGAAATTAATATAAGATAAAAATGTCAGAGTAATGAATCATGTGTGTTGAGAGGAAAAATGGAAAAAAGAGGACAAATCGTTCATTATAGTGTATGTTGCCACATGATGCTTGAGCCCTAAGATAATCTCTTGTTTTTATTCACTATGCTATATATATTGTTTACATTTTCAAGCAGAAGTTTGAGTGAGATCCCAAGTAAAATGTATGCAAGTGCTGGATAATACAGTTTTACTGCTGTTACCTTTTGAGGCACTAAAGCTAACTTCAGTTGGAGCTACACAGGATGTAACAATTAGTGCTCATAAGTCCTTCCAACCCTGTGCATTTCTGCTCTTTTTCTTCAGTCTTGCTTTTCATACAGCAACCTTCCCTGACTTCTGTGGTTGCAGCAAATTCTATGCAGGTACCTCTGGGTGTCCAAGAAAAGTCTTTTCGACCTCCTGTGAAGTCTGGCTGTGCATCTACTCACTGCTCTACTCAGGATCACCTATTCTCTTCTTCCCACCCCTATAATTTCTCATTCTTTTTGTCATCACTTTTTCTGATCAGGAAGCATCCCCAAACTGAGTGATACTCCCTAATCGCGTGATCATCAAGTTGCATCTTTTTGTACGAAATTCCTTTTTCTTCTCCTCTTTCTTAAGACTATTTCACAAATATATCTAATGGTTTATGTTTAACAAAAGGATCAGTTTGAAGTACTTTTTTTTGCTCCTACTGTGAATTCCACTATTTTTATATTCAGAAGTGGGTTTGAGAGAAAGATTTTGTGTGTGTGGATTGATAGATTTAAATCAAAATGTCAAATGTTACAAAAAATTTGCAAAGCAGAATACTTATAAAAAAAAATTTAGGCCTCAGAAATCTCAGCAAACAATGCAAATACCAAAGTTATATGAATTCTTATGGTCATGGTATGCTCAGTGTCCTCTGCAACTTGAGTGGGTGGATAGAACCTTTCTTTTTTACTTCTCCCTTTGTGAGTTTGGGCTTCCAGAGAGCATAGAAATAGTAACAAAGTTAAATGATTCATTTTCACTCTATGTACACATTCTTTTGGGGACAATTAATTAGAAACATTTAACTATCTAAGAAATTAGCCACAGGCAAGGTCTCTATACTGAAGTGTCAGCAGTGAAATACTTTTTGAATCTGGAAATTTTGGAAGATATTTATTTGAATTAAATTTTTTGTACCAGTTTTCAGAGCTGTCAAAAGTGTCCTCAGTGCATCTGACACCATAGTGGAACAAAGGATTTAAATACCTGTGCTTTGCTATAGATGATTAAGATCTGGATGGATGTTGCACAAGATAAAATAATCTTAAAGTAATTCCAAACATTAATTAACAATATTTTGAAAGGGACTTATACGTTAGGGGAGGATACAGTCTTTCAGAAATTGACCTTGCTGCACAACCCCAACGCAAGTATGATGAGATAAAAAGAGTAGAATCTTACATTGATCAGTCAGGTAACTATTTTTGTATTCTAGAATTATTTTTTACTTTTAAATTAGGTACTCTTAGCATAACAAATTCTAAGTTTAGATAATGCACTGGTATAATTTTTGTGGTGTGCAATATGAGGGAAATGTAGTGTTCCAAACTTGCAATATGTTTTTCTGAATATTTTTCAATAGTACATACCTAACTAAAGTACTCTCAAAAAAAAANATATATATATATATATATATATATATATGTGTGTGTGTGTTGGTAATGGAATGTCAAATATTTTGTTGTATAAGTTACAGCCAAAAATATATGCTCCAAGGTAATTCTTACCAACAGAAATTTTTGCTGAGTAAATGAGTAGGAGTAAATTTTAGTAATGTGAAAAGGAAGAACAAAAAAAGTCTTCATTGGTCATTGGTGTAAATTCTGTTGTCCACTATGTTTCACATTGAAATGAGTCACCCAACAACTGTTAATTACCTGGAGTACTGTATTTTCAATATCAATCTCAATGCATTTTACCTAATTTAGAAGTTAACTCTAAGGTACTACTGCACTGTAAATTTTCTTCTGCTGAAAAGTATGTGAGCAACAAGAGATGTCTTCAAATTAATATTATCTAGTTAAAATAATCTGAATATGCAGCTATTTTTAAGGAAGAATGTGGAATGGGGAAAGCATCTGTAGAATTTTCTTTTTGTTTGCGATTACACATGATCCAGTTAGATGCATTTGCACATAAGTAACAAAATTAATAGGTTATTCAATGTCATATACTTATTGTAGTCCTTTACTGCCCAAAGCATTCAACTGAAAAGCATTCAAGAGCACTAAGGCATGTTTACATCTACTTATAAAAAATGTTTGGTTAAAAATTTTTTGCATTTATATTTATTTTGGGAACATAATCTCACGGTATTATCAGGAATGTGTCATTAAGTGAATAGATTTGGTTAAGAAATATCATGTGGGCTGGAATATGATTAGCAGCTTTAATGGCATTTGATATATCAGATACATTAGCACTCAGGTGAAAAAAAGGAGAAGATCACCCACACAAAGCATAATGCATTAACTGTAACTAAATTGGGGGGGAGGGGGGAAATTGCTTTAAAATAGTAATAATCTAAGCTATTAAATGCATCAAGAATATAACTTGCTGTGTCTTATTGTATGGAAATGTACTGCATGAAAGGTTTCAGAATAATGAAAGCTAATCAAATGAATATAATCACACATGTAACTTCATTGAAATTTATGGTAAATACAGTATATTTGCTCTTAAATATTTAAAATAGACTATTATAATAAATATAGCATTAAAAACTTGGGTTCTTTTGTGGTTTTTTTTTTTTTGTTTTTTTTTTTTTTTTTTATAATTCTGTTAAAAAGGACAGCCAGAACTGAAAA